>JAUCMU010000126.1:1718027-1728784 GCA_032275025.1 Enteromius treurensis
ACACACACACACACACACACACATACACACACTATCACACTCTCTCTCTCACACACACACACACACACACACACTCTCTCACTCACACACACATACACACACACTCTCTCACACACTCACACACACACACACACACACTCTCTCACACACACACACACACTCTCTCACACACACACATACACACACACACACACACACACACACACTCTCTCACACACACACACACACACACACACTCTCTCACACACACACATACACACACACACACACACACACACACTCTCTCACACACACATACACACACACACACACACACTCTCTCACACACACATACACACACACACATACACTCACATATATTAGTCCTACAGTATTTCTAAATATTACTATAAAATGTTAAAATGTATAATATTTACTTTTCCTACTCGTTGTACTGTTTATCTGTTTTAATTAAATGTTGTTGTTGTTTATTTAATAATTGATTTGTATGTAACTTAGTTGAATATTTGTAATATTAAGTTTCTCCGAGTGTTGTTGTAAGAGCTGGTCTTGGTTTGATGTGCTCAGTAAAGCCCGGTTCTCCTGATGATGTTGGTGTCTTCCAGGAGCGGGACTCCAAGTGTTTCTTCGGGGATAAGTGCCGCTTCCTCCATGACGTGAGCGAGTACATGTCCACCAAAGCGCCGGACCTGGGCGATCAGTGCTACCTGTTCAACAGCTTCGGCCGGTGTCCGTACGGAGTCACCTGCCGGTTCTCTGGAGCTCACACCAGTCCAGAGCTGAAGAACCTGAGGAACGAGGATCTGTGCAGCCGCTCGGCCGGACGAGACTCGCTCAGGAACCTGCTGGACAAAGAGCTGCAGAGACGCCTGAGGAAGAAGCAGGAGAAGTTCCCCGGAGCCGAGGCCTACCTGAAGACCCTCAGCCGCGGGAAGAGAGAGGACCAGAGCTCTGAGGAGAAGCAGAGCGGAGCAGAGACCAAGGTACAGCATCAGCACACTTCTGTCCTGTAGAAATTAACACGGTTCATGGTCTTCACACATGACTGCTGCTGAAGGAAAGCTCTTGATCAAGGATGCAGGTGTTTTTATGGAATATATTTCTGATCTGATCTTCAGGACGGAGCAGATGCTCCTCAGAAGACGCTGGGGCCGATCACAGACGCTGACATCATCAAACTGCGAGCGTGTGAGAAGAAGCAGGTGTGTCTGGAATAACACACTTCTAACTGTTATTGAACTGTCATACCACCAATACATTTCATTTATTTTTTTCCTTCAGTCCATTACTGATTTACACCTGAATAAACATTTAAGTGATATAACAATTAATTAATACAATTAATAATAAATAATCATAAATCTGTTGAGAAGGGAATAATATATTAATAATAAAAACATTTTTATGTCCTTAATATCTAATTGTTGTTATTACAGTGTATCTTCATTGTTATTAATACAAAACAAACATTCATGGATACTATAACTACAGTAGTAATATCTAGTAATGATTATAATAACAGTAGTAATTATTATTTCTATCCATATACAGTATCTGATCCCAGTGTCTGTTGATTTCTGTTTAATGCGTTGATCTTGATCCCAGATGAAGTAGTAGTTGTTGAACTGTGACGCGTGGTTCTTCTCTCTCAGGTGGACTTCAGAGACAAGCTGTATCTGGCTCCTCTCACGACGGTAAGCTCCTGGTCTCTCCTGTAGCGGCGGTGAGTTCAGCGTGTGTTTCAGCAGCTGGTGTGTGTGTGTGTGTGTGTGTGCAGTGTGGGAATCTGCCGTTTCGGCGCGTGTGTAAGCGCTTCGGAGCTGATATCACGTGTGGAGAGATGGCTGTGGTCACGAACCTGCTGCAGGGTCAGGCGTCGGAGTGGGCTCTGCTCAAGAGACACGCGTCTGAAGATCTGTTCGGCGTCCAGGTACGAGCCGCTACACGCTAACACCACCGCGTAACGAGAGCTCAGACGCTGGGTTCTAGCTCCAAACATCAGCTGTTCACGTTTGTTTTCAGGGAGGCACATTTTAGTCCAAATATCATGATATACAGTATCAATATGGATATGTAACAATAATATGTTATTGTTGAATTATAAATATTATTATTATTATTATTACTACTAAATATAAATGAATTAAATTAATTATTAATTAACCTCATGTTCATATGTTCATCAAATAAATGAATAATAAGAGTAATAGTAGTAATAATGAAATGTTTTGGCTGCTGTTGTTTCAGTTGGAGGGATGTTTTCCAGACACCATGACCCGATGTGCAGAGCTGCTCAATCACAACATCCATGTGGACTTCGTGGATATAAACTCAGGCTGCCCCATCGACCTCATTTACAAGAAGGTCATTTACTGCCTTTCAGAGGCGGCTTGACAAATGATACTGACTTGTATTTCCAACACCTAGACACTTTAGATTCATCACCTGATAATAACTAATGCACCAAAACATCTTGTGGAGTGAGTCAAAGAGGAACAATACGTGCAATACTGCAATAATTGATGTTTTTTCCCCCAAAAACGTAAAAAGTTTCTATTTAAATTTATGTTTTAGTTTTTCTGAGCCAGATTTACGAAATGTATCCATTAAAATATCCCTCAGTGTAACCGTCGTGTCAGGCGTATGTACAACAACCATCAGTTTATGACACATTCAAAGATGATTTACTCCTCAAACACTAATTACACATAGTTTAACATTTAGTTTATTGTATCGTTTATCAGTAAGAATAAAACACAGTACAGTGTAATATCCTTCCTTACTCTTTTATATATTTTAATATGAGCTTTTCTGAAACTTTAAAGTAGACACGTCACTTATATTTAATGTGCTTTCTATCGACATCTTTGACTCGTAATATAACTTGTTTTGCCTAAGCATGGCATTTAATAAACATCTTAATCAGCGACTGATTGATGAGTGTGTCTCTGTGTCTCCAGGGTGGAGGATGTGGTCTGATGACACGGACCAGTAAGTTTCAGCAGATCGTGAGGGGCATGAACTCTGTAAGTGAAGCGTGTGTGTGTGTGTGTGTGTGTGTGAGAAGCGGCACTCACAGCACCGGCGTGTGTTCTCCACAGGTTCTAGACGTTCCTCTGACGGTGAAGATCCGCACCGGAGTCCAGCAGAACTGCAACGTCGCACACAAACTGATCCCAGAGATGAAGAAGTGGGGCGTCTCGCTCATCACGGTACGAGAAAAACTAGAGATTTACTGTGTTTAAGACGATTTGAAGGGAACATAATAATAGTCTCCAAATTTAAATGTCTTTAAACAACACTTCAATTCTGAGTTTCTCATAAAATTCCACCTTTTTTCTCGCAATCTCTCTTCATTTAATTGTAATTCAACATTTTTTAATCTTGTATTTCTGTGAGCTAATGTCTCAGAATGAAGGTTTTTATTCCTCATCATTGTTCGGGGAAACAGGACAAAAATACGGAGAAAGCTATAAATATTTTGCGATGTTTTAAAGCCAAGACGTTCTTAAGGAGTGAAGGTGTGCATCAAGGCTTTGCAGGAGCTCTCTATCCTCACTCGCTCTGTTTCTTGGCAGCTGCACGGCAGATCACGCGAGCAGCGTTACACCAAGTCTGCCGACTGGGAATACATCGACACCTGCTCCAAACTGGCCGCTCCCGTCCCTCTGTTCGGTAAAAGACTGACGCAGACAGAAGACGCTGATATTCCAGTCAAACGTCTGACGGTGATTTCTTACAGGGAACGGAGATATCCTGACATACGAAGACGCCATGAAGGCCAGAGAGACCGGAGTGTCTGGGATCATGGTGGCCAGGTCAGTCTGAGAGCATCCTCGTCGTCCTGATCGCGGTCTGTGCGGTTCTGAACGAAGCACTTCCTGTGTGCAGGGGGGCGCTGATCAAGCCGTGGCTCTTCACTGAGATCAAGGAGAACAGACACTGGGACATTTCCTCCGGAGAGCGTCTGGACATCCTGAGAGACTTCACGAACTACGGCCTCGAGCACTGGGGCTCCGACACGCAGGGCGTGGAGAAAACACGCAGCTTCCTGCTGGAGTGGCTCTCCTTCCTGTGCAGGTGAGGAGTTTCTTCTCTCACTGAACATCCAGACAGCTCTCCTTCTGTAGCAAGGACTCGTTTTGTGTGAAGGTCTCACGATGAAGCATTCATTTTCTTACGGTTGTAAGTTAGTATCTCACAATCTTTCAACTCAGCGTTTTGAGTTTATATCTGAGTTCTCAGCTCCTTTATCACAGTCCTGACGTTATCTGACTGTTTTAAGTTTGTATCTGGCGGTTTTTCACGCAGTCTCTCTCAGAACTGAAGGGAAAGAGTCAGACCTTTGAAAGCGTATGATCTGTGTTCAGGTATATTCCGGTGGGTCTGTTAGAGCGTGTCCCGCAGAAGATCAACGAGCGTCCTCCGTTCTACTTGGGCCGAGATTACCTGGAGTCTCTGATGGCCAGTCAGCACGTGGACGACTGGATCCAGATCAGGTGAGTCTGCTGTGTTTCTGAGATCCAGGTGTTACTTTGAGTTGCATGTGATGAACCTAATACATGTTAATATATTTTTATTTTACTTCTATATCATACTTCTGCTTATAAGTTTATTATGGATGCCTGTTTCTGCCACAAAAAAAATAAAAAGTACTAGTTTTTTTTTTTTTTACACTCACACACAATTCAAAACTGCTTACAATAAACGTACAATTGTGTGGAAAAAGTCATAATTGTGAGATAAGTCTCTTTTTCCTCTGTGTTTCTAATAACAAGTCCGTTCTATTTAATGAATGGTGTGTGTTTTCTGTTGTTTTCTCTGCAGTGAGATGCTGTTGGGTCCCGTGCCTAAAAACTTCAGCTTTCTGCCCAAACACAAAGCAAACGCTTATAAATGAAGTCCAGGATTATAGAACAGAAGTGCTAATCAAACTCTTATTTTATTTATATGTAGTTTGAAGATTTATGAAATAGAGAAGCTGTTTCTATTCAGGTTGAGTTTATTTGAAATGCATTGCGCTGTTTGTGTGTGTGTGATGATGATGATGATAACACATGCAGCGCTGGACTCCAGCTGTGTTCTGTGCCTCTGTGTACCGCTGATGTTATGAGACCGAATAAAGTCAGATACTCACATTCAATCAGCCGCCGAACCTCGAGAGATCATGAGCTCTGGAAAACACACACTTAACGTGGCATTTTATACATTCGCATCATCAGGAGTGTTTTAACGGTGCCAGTTTATTATTGATATCATTCAGATTACACACAAACAGAGTATAGAGGTCTTATTAAAACTCAGGCTGCAGGTGGGCGGGGCTACTGTCAGAGGAGGGGTGTGTCTCACTTCCATTCACACACAGGACTGCAGGTACACCCATGTGAACTTTGACCTCTGACAGTAAAACGTTTTAACTTCTACAGTAAATGATCTGAAATCAAACATGAGTCTCATTCAGGTTGTTTTGCATCATGAACAAAACCTTTAGCGATTCCCGCTGTGTGACAGATTAGCATTTATTACTCATCATAACGTATAGCTCATCAAAATAAACATGACATTTGCTGCAGGCCCCAAAATAATTACTGAAGAAAATCGTTTCTGATGAAACCGTGTTCTTTACAAGCAAACTGTGAATATATAATTTAAAAAAATACTTCAGCAGTCACCAATACTTTCAGAGTCTCTCAGAAGCCTTGAAGAAGAAGTGTAGATGAAGCCATGCTCTCCAGAAGGTCCTGCTCACGGAGACGAGCATCATCACCTCCGACCACATGTTTCTCATGTAAGGCACAAATCAATGCAAACACATTAGATCTCATTAACGCAGCTCAGCCTCGGTGTTAATAATGGAGTTCAGTCCGGCTCGTGTCACTTCCTGCTCCACACACACACACACACAGTCACTGAACATGAGTCAGAAAACAGATGCAGTCGAGTGTGTTTCTGTACCAGAGGAGATACTCATCCTGCAGTATGTTTCCTGAACACAACGATGTGTGGAATACTAATATAGCACACCGTCTCCCACAATGCAATGCAACTGATTTGACTTTTTGAAGAAATTAGTTGGTATTCCTTATAAAAAGTCATTTAAGTCAGGACCATTCTTTAAAATAAGGATACTCTCAAAGTTCTTGCATATTAAGTTTTTTAAAGTTCGGTTATTAAGTCAAGATATCCTGAAACGTGTCTTAAATCCTCAAGATGTTTTTCCAAAAGCCAATGAAAAGCGTAATTTCTGTTCATAAATATGCAATATATATATCAAAACATTTCCCAACAAATTATTATTTTTTTCCTTCAGAAAACATGATTATTTTGTTTGTTGCTTTATTTATTTATTTGTTTGTTTATAAATAATCCTTCTTGATTTAAGAATTTTCTCAGCTGGAAAAAATCTTTTCTGGGGCAGATTTCGGTCGAGGGAAACAAAAGCGCATCAGAAACGCCAAACCGTCCTTCTATTTGAAAGTCAACAGGACGCCAAATCCTGAATTAAACACGCAACATAACAGTACTGTGTCTGCTATATACAGTACAGTCTGTGCAGTACTCAGTGTGCTAGTATTCCACTCCAAAGCTGGCGTGTGGTTGGCCTCTGGGGGTCAGAGGTCAGCAGCTGTGTTTGGCGTGCGAGGGCAGCTGTAGTGTTTTGGGGGGTATGTGTGTGGGTTTGGGGGGGATCTGTGGTTTGAGTGATGCCGTGCGTCTGATGATGGCGGCCCGCTGGAGCAGCGGAGGCTCACTGTAGCTGTGCTGTCGGGTCAGACACGAGCCGCCCGTCACCAGCGGCCTGTGCAGCTCGTACAGGTTTCCTGCATGCGACGGCTTCTGGTTGAAGCTGTGCTTGCGGGTGGTCGTGACGCCGTTGTCTATTTTGATGAGGACCTGGCGCTCGGGAAGCGTCTGCAGTGGAGTCTGCTGAAACGACAAGCTTTCTGCCGTCTCTTTCAGGCAGCTGTAATACGATGTCGGAGTGCGCAGAGACCCCGAAGAGGAAGTCATAATAGCAAAATCTGGATCGTCGTGTTCGCTGGCAAGCATCGGATTAGTGGGAAACAGCTGCAAGGTGGCGCTGTGGGTGTGGCTTCTCTCCCATTGGCTGTTGAGAGCCTTTAGGTTCTTGATGGGCAGCTCTGGGGTGGAGTCTGGGGTGGGCAGGTTGGAGGCGAGCTGCTCCTCCTCAGGAAGTGGTTTATCGGGCGGCTGGCGGCAGGGTGGCCCGGCGCTGTAGATCTGAGAGGGTTTGGAGTCGATGAGGCGGTTGAGTTTGGCGAGGCTGCTGAGCGAGAGGGTGTGCTGAAGAGACGCCTCGGGCTCCGGTGACTGCTGGGATCTGGGAGGGCAGTAACAGGACACCAGCAGACCCGACACCACGGCACCCAGCACGAACGCCACCAGCACACACGAGCCCAGGAGAGTGTAGTGAAGACCGTCCGGGAGCTGCTTCACACCTGCACACACGGACCGGTGGGATCCTTTATTTAGAACTGTGTCAGGAGGAGACATCATCCAGAGATTTGAATCTGATCTGGGCACTTATTCACAAAACATTTCATCTTACCACCAAAGGGTTAGTTCAGCCCAAAATGAAAATTCTGTTATTAATTAATCACCCCCGTGTCGTTCAAGACCTTTGTTTATCTTCAGAACACAGATGAAGATATTCCAGATGATATCAGAGAGCCATGAGGATTAGTAATTAATGACAGAATTTTCATTAAAGAAAACCAAACTGGACTCAGGAAAGCTGTTACTTCCGGCCCAGCTGGTTATTAAAACATGGATATAATCAAAAGATCTAGAGGTGATATCTTCTTTATATGTCTCCTGACCTTTCACAGATCATTAGCTAGTTTTAGTTTTCTGATGTTGTTTTTATCATAAGAAGAAATGGTAGGTTCCTTTGGATAAATTGTTATGCTGCGTTGCATGTTTTAATTGCAATGCACTACCTCACTACCTCTCCGTGCTTGTACTGAACAAGGTGGTTTTCAGGGAAATATCCTTGATCTGTGGAAAAGTATAAAAAGTGCAATAACAAAACTTTTTTGCAATTCTATAACTGTGAAATATCTGCAACGCGGCTTGGATCTACTTTGGCCAGTACTAGTACCTGCATTTAAAGAAAAAACACTTCTGTCTTAAGAATTTATTTATTTATAGATACTTTATTGAGTTTATAATGTTCTATTCTGTTTTATTCTCTTGTTGTTTGTTCCTTATTCATCTCTTAACTTCTGGCCTTTATTTCTCCAGCACTGCATCATACGTGTGATCACTTGGTCTCATCTTACTGAGATATTACTGGAGATATGGAGCGACCGCTGAGATTTAGATCAGTTTATGTCAGGATCTGCTGCTCTTTTATGAACATCTCAGGTGATCTGCAGCAAATTCATATTTGAAGCTGTTTTTCCTCCATATATCACACTATAAAAACCTGTGCATTTTGATCAGATCAGACTGTGTGTGACACTGACCAGAGGCTGACTCCACAGCTGAGTTCACATCACTTCCTGCTGCTGACATCCCATCTGAACATATACAAACATGGAAGAGATCAGAATTCGTTAGAATTATATTTCTGATATATGAAGTCACTGAGAAATCAAGCTCATGATGTCACTTCCTCTTCTGTTAAATGAGTGCCAAAACGTTCTCCTATTCTTCTAAGATCAACATATCTGCGATTAAAGTGACATCATCAAGCTCAGAAGTGAAGCGTCACTGCTGTAATGTGACTCACTCACCTGAGCACGTGTCATATGAATGTGATTGGTCACCGTCAATGTCCTGCTCAAAGCCAGCCCTGCTTGCACACACACAGACCATACAAACACAGACAGGAAGTTTAGTTTGGGCTCCATATGAAACGTACAGGTTTATTGTTGCAGGAAGTGATGTCACTCTTACTTGAACCCTGGAGCCACGTCAGCACAGCGTCCAGTCCGCAGCCAGATGCAGTATGGGTCATGCGTCTGGAGACAGTGTCTGTGGAGGAACACAGAGACTATGAGCTGCAGAAGACATACGGTGATGTTTGAGAAATGAGTTTGCGGTCTCAGGTTCAAGACTGTGAGAAATAATACAAAGGGAATAAATCAACAGACAGCAAGGCTGAACTAATCCCTCTTATGAACTAGAGAGATCAAAGAGTTCTGAACAGAGTAAGAGTTAGATGCCAAACAAATACAAACATACTTTATCTATATATGTTTCAATGTTTTAATTTCTACAGTAAACCTCTGTTGGGCCTGACTTTGTTTACTGTATTAAAGCGGTTGTTACATTTTCATTTGATCACATTTGATTAATGTTTTAAAGGCTTCATTTGATGACCACTGATAGCACAATTGTGTTTAATCACATCATATATCCTTTTCTTACTAAAACATTTTGTATTTGAAGGAATCATTAAGATGGAATCCAGAAAGCTGTAAACAAAATTTAAAACTGAACAAAACTAAATTTACATTTTTGGGAAAAAAAAAAATATATATAAAAAATTGAATGTATTTTATATTCAAGTAATAAAGTACTGTAAGGGAAGCTTTTATTTTTTGTAATCCTGTTATAAATCTCAGTTGTGTTTTCAGCTTGTAGTATGCTAGCAGGTTTAGATGTTACGTGTGGTGTGTGATGATCACCTCTTGCAGGTGGTGTGTTGAGCGCAGCGGCTCAGAGGAACTCTGATAATGCAGCTGGAAAACGCCACAAACAGAGAGTGACGATCCTTATCCAGCTCCAGACCCAACACAGCACGCTCTCCAGCACACCTGGAACAGGACAGTCAGTTTAGGACAGGAACACACACACTGTGCAGGTTTGAAGACACACACACACTCACTGTGCGGGGTTGAAGACGGGGATGTCCTCCAGCAGTCTGGAGCTGTGTGAGCTGTTGGTCAGGATCTTCAGGACCCGTCCATCTTCAGAACCCAGAAACACAACGCTGTGGTTCTTATGAGGCCCAGCTGCTGTATCCACCACAATCTGAGTCAGCTTAGACCTGCACAGAACATAGACATCAGTGTGTGTGTGTGTGTGTGAGAGAGAGAGCACTTCCTCCTCCACTGTGATAAATACACGTCCTTAAGAAACTCACTGTACAGTCAAATACAGCAGAGTATTCCTGACTTTCTGTCACTCCATAAAACTGACAAATTAAAAATAATACTGGGTGAAGGATCTACTTCCTCTTTAGTAGCACATCATATTTATAAATGCCACAAACAAAGAAGTAAAGAATGAACATATGGTATATACAGTATTAGTACCATTAATGTTTATATAGTTGAGTGTGTGTATATATATGAATGTGTTTTGTTTCTGTTTATTTTTGGATGTATATTGTGTGTGTATTTGTCCTTTTATTCTGATGTGTAACACGCTTTGGAAATATGTACCCAAGTATGTCATGCCAATAAAGCAAACTGAATTGAGTGTGTGTGTGTGTGTGTGTGAGTGAGAGAGAGAGAGAGAGAGAGAGAGAGAGAGAGACAGAAAGAGAATGTGTGTGTGTGTGTGTGTGTGAGTGAGAGAGAGAGAGAGAGAGAGAGAGAGAGAGAGAGAGAGAGACAGAAAGAGAATGTGTGTGTGTGTGTGTGAGAGACAGAAAGAGAGTGTGTGTGTGTGTGAGACAGAGAGAGAGAGAGAGACAGAAAGAGAATGTGTGTGTGTGTGTGTGTGTGTGAGAGAGAGAGAGAGACAGAAAGAGAATGTGTGTGTGTGTGAGAGAGAGAGAGACA
>JAUCMU010000126.1:1728884-1741696 GCA_032275025.1 Enteromius treurensis
TGTGTGTGTGTGTGTGAGAGAGAGAGAGACAGAAAGAGAATGTGTGTGTGTGTGTGTGTGTGTGAGAGAGAGAGAGAGAGAGACAGAAAGAGAATGTGTGTGTGTGTGTGTGTGTGAGAGAGAGAGAGAGAGAGACAGAAAGAGAATGTGTGTGTGTGTGTGTGTGTGTACCTGCTGGAGGTGCTGGTGATCAGTGGTTGGCTGTTGATTGAAAGCACAGACTCGTCCATCAGGGGGTGTGTCTTAATGAATGACAGCACAGAGTCAGGAAACTGAGCAGAGGAGGAGTAGGAGGAAGCTGAACCTTCACCTGCACATGACCCTGGACTGAACACACACAGAGTATTAGAAATTGTGTTGTGTCATTTATTTATGCATCTATTAGTATACTTGTGGTTTTTATTTATTTAGTTCATTTAGTCTTGGTTATTTCAATCTTTGCAACTAGGTGAGTGTGTGTGTGTGTGTGTGTTTTACCGTGGTTTGGGCACATGTTCCTCAGGCACCGGTGACCACATCGAATCACTGTTCTTCTGCTCCTTAAACTTCCCATTAAACACTCGCTCGATGTCATCCAAATAAAACCCACACACTGCTGAGCCGGGAATGCTGGGACACACAGACACAGACCGATCAAACACTGTGTGTGTGTGTGTGACACTAGGGTTGGGTACCGTTCTCATTTTAATCACATGCTGAACCCCAGATGTCACATGGACTGTTTTACTGATCTCCTTTGCTATGACTCTTGCAGTCTATGAGAGCTCTCGGATTTCATCTAAATATCTTCTATCTTCTAAATATCTATGTTCCGAAGATACACAAATGTTTTCTGGGTATGGAATAACATGAGGGTGGAGTAATTACTGAAATGATTCATTTAGATTTTTGAGTGACCTATCCTTTAATGTGAAGGTACTCAGTAGTCCAGACACAGATGTGTCATTAGCCTCAGAGGTACGGAGCTGTTAGCAGCGTCTGGAGGTGTCTGTACCTGTTGATCTGTGTGGTGAAGACCCCGACCACAGCAGGCCTCTGGTTGATCTGCAGCACACTGGTGAGGGACTGCAGCACGTCGAAGTAGAAGAAGGTGTCTCCAGGAACCGAGCAGTTGAGACGTGCCTTCAGGAACGATGTCCAGTGACGGTCCAGCACCCGAGTAGAGCCGCCTCTGTCGTTCTTACACACACGTGCCACGCGAGAATACACCACCTACATCAAGAGGAGGAGTGATTCAGGAGCTGCTGTCTGCTTGTGTTTAGATCTCACAGCAGATGTCTAGATCTCCGTTACCTTCCCAGCACCACTGTGCTCCACCGCGATCTCACTGAAGAAGAAATACACATAGTTTCCGTATTCGACCGCATGCAGGAAGTGAGGCTCTGCAGGGACAAAACAACACACACCAGAGAATTATGAAACATACAAAAACACTTGTGTTTGTAATTTAATGCACTTCCAGCTATCATGGTCATTTTGATGCCAAAAAAAGAGGTTACACATTAGAATAAATAAATGATTATACATGTTTGATTAGTTATACGCATTGCTAAGGAAAACTTGAAAGCTGATTTTCTCAATAATTAGAATTCTTTGCTCCCTCAGATTCCAGATTTTCTAATAGTTGGATCTCAGACAAATATTGTCCTCTCCAAACAAACCAGATGTCAGTGGAGACATGATTTATTTATTAGCTTTTAGATAATGTATACATCTCAAAACAATTACCCTTATGACTGTTATGAGTAAAGTAAAACTTTAAAACTATATATAATAAACTGTCACTGGCAACGTATTGATTTATATTATCAGCAGCACATGAATATAAACGTGCACCTCTGAGCCATTTAGAGTCATATTTGACGGTCCGAAGGACGGGTCGACCCTCTCCACCCAGACTCCTGTAGATCACAGCGTCACTCGCCTGGAAGTCCGTCACCGTGGCCGAATAGAAGTGACCACCTGAAATACAGAGTCAATCAAACTGTGCCAGTCAAGAGCCATTTAACCAATCAACGAGAGCTGTGTGATCAGACAAAAAAGAAGGAATACCTAAACAATATTATTAAGAATAATCATCTAAATACCATGAATGATAAATGATTGTTTATTTAATTAATTGTTATTGACAGCACTAAAAATGTTTTTATTAATATTACTATTGGAGGACTAATAATAATAATATTTATCTTTATTAGTGTCTGTAATTTCAGCATTAATATCAATATTAATATTTTCCTTTTCGTATTTGCTATAATTAATTTGCAAAATTAATATTCAATATGAATACACAAAATAATAATTAATTATTTAAAAATGTTTTAGAAAAATATAGAAATATTTTACTATTTACTGTAAAATAAAATTATTAAATTCTAAAAAACTTCAGTAGATTACACCATTATTATTGTTGTTACAAACAGCTTTTAAATTGTTTCAATAATTTTTATATTTATTTTATTCTTTTTAAATGTCTATATATGGTTTTATCGTTTTTAAATTAGAGTTATTTTCTACAGTTTCTTCTTCTTCCTTGCTATCACCAAGTGTGTTTCAGTATCTCACCTGCAAACACTCCTACGTTGGACTGGCGAGACTCGAACGGACATCGGGCCTGACCCAGCAGCTCCTGACCGACCTGCTCCAGCGAACTCAACTGAGCACAAAGCACACAAACAACAGCATGAGAGACTCCTGTGAGAGGCTGATCCGGCTCAGATCTGGCGCTCGCTCACTCACTCTGTAGTTTCTGCAGGCCGGGTTCAGAGCGTTCGTTCCACACGCAAACAGAGTCTCGTCGTTACGAGGCACAAGAACCTTGATGTAATTATAGCATTCATCCTGAAGAACACAAGATAAAGGTTCTAATGTCAAACTGGAGCATGGAGAGACCCTGCTTAGATCTGCTATCTGCAATATTACGGCAAACGTGTTTGCAAATGTTAGCTTTTGAGATCTGTTTGTGATATTTTGAGTGCAAGGCAGTTCGCAATTCTTGAATTTGTGCGTGATGTTTGGAAATAAAAAGGCCAAGTTTGGACAGAAATAAATACAGGGTTCAGAATAACAGTTTTGTCACTTGGTGACGTCAATGAAAATACTCAGTGAAAATAATAAAAGGTCACAGAAAAGCATAAAAGAAAGAAGTTAATATAAGGTGCAAACATCTGCTGAATGTCTCTGAAGGTTCGTGGCAAAACATCCTGAATTCAGCTGACAGTTTTCCATCAGGAGACATCTTTGATCCAGTTGTTTGTCGTGTCATCTGATCTGGGATACTCACGCTGTTTCTGCCTCTCACGGTGCACTTCGTCACGTCTGTAGATCTCCACGTTAGTATCTGAAAACACACATGAGCCCTCGTGATCTTTCTCTGCAGAGTCTCTTATATTTCTAGAGTCAGTTTTAAAGTGTGTTTTACCTGCTGTGGGATGATTTTATCAGCTGTATTTGTGAGATTGACAACAAACACATGGTCTCTAAACAGAAGAAAAACACAAGAAAAAGTCAAATTGTCTTCATGGTTTCAAGACTTCTCCAGCTGTTTCCATTTCATTTCTACGTGTGACAAAATAGATCAATGTCTACTGGAATGACATTTCTTTAAAAGCCATCCATCCATGTGGTTTGGTGCACAGACTGATCGTGGGACTGAATGACCTGGCAGCGATGTACAGCATGTGCTGGATCCGGATCATCCGCTGATAGTCCAGACCCAGACGCTCCGTGTCATTATTAAACCTCAGACCCTGAAAACTGGGGAACCGCTGCGAATCTGTGGAGCACAAGAACCAGAGCAGATAACACCATCAATACTTAAATGATTAGATATGAGGAATACGTAACTGAATGAATCCAGCGAGTCACTGAGAACCCATTCATACAAGCAGCGGCCACTGACTGGTTTCTGAATGAATCAGTGCTTCACTCGCTAATGACCCACTCATTTAAACAGTCGATTGCTGCCACCTGCTGGTTTCCTATTTAAAACTTTCACTGTATTTCCCCAACATTTCTTATTAAAACATTAATCTAACCTCCTTTCTAGACAAAGAGCACTTCATTTGCATTAAAAAATATATTTTTGTTTAAAGATGTTGTCAGGTGCAGTTTTTAGAAAGAAAAAAATCAGTATCCACAGTTCACACTAAATCAGAAAATTGTCCAAGAAAATCTATTTTATATCAGCTAGTTGCCTAGGTGTCGCTACTTTAGTGTCGAGATATTGTAGTTTTATAAATGTATGCGTTTTTTCTAAACCGTTTTTATTAGATTTTTAGCTTTGTTACATTTTCCTTGAGAAGAAGTTAAATTAAAATAAGTTTAGTTTTTTGTTTTGTTTTGGCATTTCAGTAAACAATTAATAAAAAAACATTTATGGTTTTAGTTTGTATTAACTGTTATAAGCATGTACATTTCTGATTTTCATTTAGTTTAACAATGACTAAAATAACAACAACTTAAACTTAAAAAACTAAATGAATACAAACAAAAATACCTTGAATTGTGAAATAAAATGAATTAGCCTGTTTTCTGGATTGGCGCTCGCGGGGTTAAGGTTTTTCCGTTGACGACAGCGGTCGTACCAAATAAGAATGAATTCAAGAATCCAAGTCTGTTTTTACTAATTATATCCTATAAAAATGAACTGCCGGTACTGTACTCGATTCACAGCTCGGGTCATCACAAACACAAGTGTTGATCATTCTAATTCAGTTATCTTTGTCATTCTGTTATTATTATTAATGTTGAATTTTCTATGTGCACTCCTTTGCATTATTATCCTGATGGTGTCAATCTGCCCTGGAAAATACATATTAAACAAGACATGACTCAGACTCATGGCTCAATTCCTTTTCTATCACCTTGTTGAGTTGAGTTTAATATGCTTCCCGACTGAGTTTGTTTGATGTTTTATTGTTTTATTGTTGAATGTATTCTTGGAAAAATGTGCATCTGGTCATAAATGTTGTAATTTTGAAGTAGTTTATCATGATCTGGTGATGAGAGGGAAACGACTGAGCAAACTGAGATAATACGCTCAAATATACCGCAGATCAAAGACTATTTAATAAAAAGAGATTGCTGGAGACAGAGAATAGAAACCATTCAGTGCTGTGTTGAGTGCGTTATCTCACGAGTCCGCGGTCTGATGTTACAAACAAGTAAAATATTATTTCTTTATAGATTATATAACAATAAGGTGAAAAACAAGGCAGAAAATATAATAGAAAAAGTGAATTAATAAATATATTTAGAAATTAAGTACATTAATATATATTTAAAAAACAATAATAGAACCAGAATTGTGCTAAAATAACACCCGCTGGAATTTAAAAACATGAACAGATTTAAATCATCACTCACTGACAACAACTAAAGGTCAGGTGGAACATCTTGGTCAAGTTTTTGGGTGCAGACTAATGACATCAAAGAACCACGAGAGTACTTCTAAAACATACGGAGCGTCTGCTCTCTACATTTTTTGCGGTACTTTGATGATTTGATGATGTACTTTGTCCATCATGTGACTCACCTTCCAGACGCACCACACTGATTGGCTGCAGGTCACTGGGGAAGGGCGTGGCAGTAGCGATGACTGGGAGGAGCCAGGCTAAAGAGACCATCGCCATGACGACAGAGCAAGGCCATGTCCTGTCAGTCATCTGCACAGGAGATAAAAGATACAGACAGATGACATCACTGAGAGGAGTTTGTGGTCTGGCTGATGTGATTTAAAAGCTGATTCAAATCTAGTCTTTATTTTTATGATTGGCTCACTATGAGTGACTATATTTGAACAACTTAAAAATGACAACAAGCAACAAATGCACAATTTTCTTCCCATATAGCAACATTAGGTGATATTATGAACGGAGGACTCTTATTTTAGCTGGAAGCAACATCTTGATGATGGATTTGTTTCTTACAAACACTACAGTTCTCCGAAGCTGATATGAAACAAAGTCTGAAGTGTTCCTGTAACTCTTCCTGTCAAAGACGCCTGGTCTAAAGGTTCATCTAGATTATCTGACATGCCCTAAATAAACTGTGTAAATGTGTATCACATCACAAGAACACAACAGAACAGTCATAAACACAAACAAAACAAAACAAAAAGTAAATGACAGTGATTCAAGAGCATACATCCGAGCTTGACCGGTCTTGTTATACCCAGCAGCAAGCTTCAGTTTGGACTGTAATTCTGGGATCAACTTTTTATTTTGGTATGTCGAGCTGAGATTTAGGTCAGGCTCACATTGGCGTCAGCTAGAGTTGCTGTATTTATCTACACTAATGGACGCAAGATAAAACCCTTCTTGTTAAAGCTCAGATAATAAAATGAAAGAAGGTCTGAAGATCTGAGTGGACAAAGAGCAACTAATAAATGATCCCATAACTATCTGATGCAATCTGACATTTAAAAACTGATCCAACCTGAAGCTAATCTGACAAGAGGCTTTGTGTGTGTCGGTGGGAGACACTTTAGCTAATTAACGGCTAATCAGAGCTAATCTTCCATTAGGCAGATGAAGCAGGACACACAAGTTGGGGGTATAATCTGGATTTTTTTATGCACAGGCTTATTGAATTAAAACGTTTATATACTAGAAGCTAAAGCACCTGCCTTCCTGAATTCCCCCTTCGTTAAATTGCATTACAGGCCTGTAATTAACTGTAATGTTCAGGCCACTGATAAAGAGCCACTTATTCAGATTACAAAACATCAAAGCAAGCATTATTCATACAAGATACACACAAAGCATCCGAGAGCTAGCGTGAAATAATAGAGGAACTACCTCAATATTTACTGTCTATAAAATGCAAAAATAAACTGTAAATAAAATTATTAGGGTATGCTTTACAAGAAAATGCAATGTTTTACGTTGAATTCAGTGCATTACTTATCCTTTCTAATGTTTTTGTGAAATGTGCTAGGGAGTCTCAACCGAAACACGATTCATGGCTGTGTTTCCAGACACTAACCACATCAAAACAACCACAAACACCACATTTCAGAGCAGCAAGACCAAGTCAAAGATCAACGCACAGAGATAAGACATGACTGCAATAACAGATCAGTGCCTAGTTCACACAGTTCTTTCTGTTAAGTTACTGCAGCTGTGGTTTGGTGCACATCTTGACATTCAAGTTCTTCTTGGCAGATTTCTGTCCAGTACACTTGACAAACGAGCGCTCCTGAGCTCCTCTACAGATGCTCTGGCGCTCCGAGCTCCAGGACGTCACCTTTCTGGCGTCCAGTCTGACTTCTCTATTAATTTGACAGAGCGTGAGGCTGCTAGCATCACCCTAAGGAGCATTAAGCCCAGAAGTCCAGCTCAGTGCCACTAACACAACTTTAAACTGCTGCTTAGAATCATATAAGTGAGAATCATCAGAGCGGAAAATAGTTCCCATCATTCTTTTGACTTTAAATGTAAATCAGATAACAAACACAACATTATGAACGGCTGTACTTTACCACACTATCACAGAACACAGATCCAGACAGAGCCTGTGCTGTGATAGATTTTAAAGGGCTCTGAGATACAGTAAACACTTTGGGAATGTTCTTCTGTCCTGCTATTTTCCAGGAACACGTTCTCTGGTCTGTAAAGTTTCCTGGACCTCAGTACTCAAGACTACTGAGCGCTGCCTGGATAGCCAATTACTGAACAGAGAAGACGTACTGAGACTTAAGGTGCTTTCATGCGACAGAATGCTATATTTCCCCAAATCTGATCCAGAAACAAACTCATCTACATCTAGGACGGCCTGAAAGTGAGCACTTTTAACACATTGAAATTTCTGAGTGCAGTATTCCTTTAAGAAGCGAATCTGTAACGGCTCTCACGCTCTCAGTAAAAATACTCCGCACCTTTGACATAAAGCAGCCGCTGACTTCCTGTCCAGAGCCCAGAGCTGTCTCTGCTGTTTCCTTCTCTCTTAACTTGCACTGGCACACTCGGACACAAAGATATCCAGCGAGCGTCCAGGGGTAGTTCCTCTACTCTATAAACACACCCGACGTGATCTGTCGGTCAGCGCTGTATTTTAACTGCTGGTCTGTGTAAACATGCTAGCTGTACCATAAGGGGCCGTTCACACCAAACGTGTTTTTGCATTCCACTGCATAGCTTTCTCATTGTTTTTTCTATGTAAACATGCACTAGATTGATGTTTATGACCGCTGAGCTCAGGTCATGCAACTGTTGCAAAGTCTTGACATGGATGATGAAATTAAGATTTAAGTTCAATTTTTAACAACGACAAAAAAAAGCATCTCAGGACTTTTGTTCTTTTTTCCACTCCACTGCCCAGCATCTTGTGTTTTCGAACACAAAAACATATTTTTTTACAGGCCGTGTTTTTGTATTCCAGTAAGCATGCACCGGACAGACATGTTTGGTGCTCACATCCAGCATCTTCTGCAGCTTCTCACGTATGACAATGGATTCTAAAAATACAACACTTGAGTTAAATGTGGTTTAACTTTTAAAAAGGCATCTGCAGATTGTTTTTTCCTTCAGTCGCCACATTGTGTGTTTTCAAACATGTTTGGTATGAAGGGCAGTATTTTTGAGATGCTTCGTAAATGTTTGCAAATGCATTGTCTAAATAAAGAGCTCATACTAGAAAATAAAATAAATAAATACTATAAATAACACACCCTTAAACTATTTCAAACCTGTTTGACCACTCTTTTTATAACAAAAATAATGTATATGTGTATAATATATATATATTTTATGTCACACCATAGACGCCACTGATACATCAACTAGCCATACTTTGTTCATACAATAGAAAGCGAAAAGTTAAAACTCTTTGGTTCTTAAAAAAAAATCTTTTAGCAAAAGAAAATAAGCAAAAGAAGTCATAAGTCATGTCAGTACATGACAACAGATATCATTTCTGGGGAAAACTTTCCCTTTAACCCCTAGCTTTAGGGTTAGTTATGGTCAGGGTTAGTTTAGGTGAGGGGTAGGGATAAACCATGACTCTGACCCCGGCTTATTTGCCAAATTATATTCATGATGTGGAATTCAGGGGGAGTTTCTGCTTTTCTCTCCCTCTCTCTGTGTGTGTGCTGTGATCAGAGAACCAACAGAAACTCTGCAAGTGTTCCAGGAATGCTGGAGTGGGCCGAGAGAGAGAGAGAGAGAGAGAGAGAGAGACAGAGAGAGAGAGAGAGAGAGAGAGAGAGAGAGAGAGAGAGAGAACGTACGATGAGGAGGAGGAAAACAGCAGGGCAAACATGCAGAAGATGCATATTTCAGAGAGAAAGACCAACATATGAGGGAGAAAAGAAAGAAGACAAAATACTATTAACTATTAATGCTTGCCAGGATCACACTGAGATATCTCCATTTACACTAAAAACTTCTGACTCAAGATTTACTGTTTCTGTAATTTATACTAATAACTAATAAACGTGTGGCTTTACTAATAATATTAAAGATTTTGCTGTACAGTATATGTAAGTTTTACGTAAATTACACTAATAATTAATAAATGGCTTAAGATTTGCTGTTTATATTTAAAAAAATTGCATATACATTTTATGTAATTAGCAGCACTGACTAATAAATGTCACTCAGGACTTCTGATAATAACCGATTCACTGATAATATTAAAGATTTAGATGTACATTGATTACATTAAATCTTTAATATTATCTATAAATCTAGGCTAAGTCTTGAGTCAAGCATTTATTAGTCTAAATTAAATGTACACTAATAATAACTGATAAAGGCTCAGATTCACCATTTGTATTAACGATTTAGATACACACGGTTAAAAATAAAGGTGCTTCAAGATTCTAAATGGTTCCATAAAGAACCCGAAGAACCTTTGTTTCACAAAAGCTCCTTTGTGGCGAAAGAAGGTATAAAATATAAGAAAGAAATAAAAGGAAACAGAATGGTTCTTTGTGGAAACAAAAATGGTTCTATGGCATCACTGTGAGGATTTTAAAGCACCTGTCTTTATAAGAGTGTCTGGTTAATGTAATTTACACTAATAACTAATGTATTCGTAACTTAAGACTTACTATTAATATGAAAGATTTAGATCATGTGCACTTACTGTACTGCGCTAGATTACATTAAAGACGCAAACGTACATTTTATAGCTTTTTATAGTTTCTATTGAGAAAAGGTTTCTCTCCAAACTAACGTTAAACCGACCTTCTCAAGCGAACTGGACAAACTGAAACCTGTTTTTAAATAAATTAAAAATCATAAGGTTAATCGTATATGACTGAAGGGCGTCCTGGTCCAGCTGACCTCATTGTTTATGTCGTATCATACTATACTCGTTTTTTCAGTGGTTTTCGGTATCTGGCTAATTTAAAGGCTGTTTTGGCAGTTTTCTGAGGGCAGATGGTCAGACATGAGCTTTAGAGCCTAAATCCCCTCAGAGAGCAAAGGATTAGCACATTTACTCTCCAGCATCTTCACCGTTTCCTCCTGAAACAACCGTGACAGCCTTCCAAAGGTCTCCGAGGCGTCTTGAGTCGCGTTTCTGTGAAATGTTAGTGTTTATCTGAGAAATGTTCAGCCCTGACCGAAGAGTGCGCGAGTCTGGCGGTTAAACGGACGCAGTTTAAAACTCTTGTGGCGGTTAATAACATTCTGCGCTAGCGTTCAGTTAAAGTTTGCAGTTTTAACCCACTAGATCCAACTGATTCACCACAAAGTTACACAGCAGCGCAAAAACTTACCTGTATTGTCTCAAAAAACATCTTATTCCATATTTTCAGTGATTTCCTCAAATCTGAGCGCGTCAGTGGACCCACAGCTCCTGTGTGACTCCGTGTAATCTGCGGAGAGGGGGCGGGACAACAGATACGAGAGACACGCCTCTCTCATGTACATGTGCGCGTTCGGGCCAATCAGAGACTGTAGGGGCGGATTATTTACTCCATCCATTCAATCAAAGCAGATGTGGCGGGTTATTCATCTATGAACCGCTTTACTCTGTGGATTTGATTCCTGATAAATTTTTTTTTTAATAATTATTAAATAATACACGTGTTTTATATAATAAATATATTTATTTAATTATTTGCACAACGTTTGAAATTTCAGTAGGCTATACAGAGAAGGATAATTGTTAAATATAAATGTATTTTGCATGTATGTATTTGTTATTAATTTGCTACGTTCGAAATGTAATAAGCTAATTAAAATTAAATGCTCAAATGTGTTCTGAACCAGTCTCATAACATAATTAATATATTTCATATTTATGTACTCGGAAAATATTTACCATTTCATTATTTATTTGCTAAATATATAAATGTGCATAATGTATTCATTTGCTAAATCTAATTAAAATTAAAAGGTCAAATTATGTTCAGAACAATTGTTCTCATAATATAATTAAATATACTTTTTTGTATTTGCAAAAAGTTTGAAATTAATTTATTTACTGATTTCTTTTATGTTCAGGACCATTGTTCTCATACCACAACTAAATAAATATATATACATGTTACCTTTGAAAAATATGTAACTAAATATCTAAAATAGAATTGGATATAATATAATTAAACATATTTATTCATTTACTTATTTATATTTGTATTCATAAAATTAAATGCTCAAATGAAATTCAGAATATTTTTTGTCATATCATTATATATGTGCAAAATATTTTATTTTATTTATTAGTTTATTAAACTTCTGTTTCATAAATTAATTTGAATGAAATGCCGAATTGATGTTCAGAGGCGTCATTCTAACACACACACACACACACACACACTTCTGATGTTTGCTGTAGAGCAGATGGACCGTCTGTATGACAGCAGAAGGCAAAGCTTCCTTTTTACAAAGATCAACATAATCACACAATCAAACACACACAGAGACAAGGGTTAACCGCAGGAAGACATCAGAGATAAATACATCTGGATCTGTATTTAGTCATGCAGACAGCAAAGCAGCTTACAGAGTATACTGAAGTAGAAAATCAGGTAAAGTTTACTCTGTTTGCAAGCCTCAGCTCAGTATAAACACACGTAGCACTTAGCAGCATTAAAGTGTGCCGCATTATAGTAATAATCCTCGTCTGATGGTAAAGACAACATCATTCCATCTGTTCTTTTCTTTATTTCTGTTGTTTTTCAGGGCAGATCAACACTGAGAGGAACTTCCTCCTCTTCCTGCTGCCTCATTCCCACGTCCTGCTTCATCCCATCCTGACCTTTGACCTGCGGATTTCTCTCTGTCTCTAAAAAGACACACATACACTGGAGCAGAGGAGGACGGTGTGTGTTGGACACTGAGCATGTCTGAAGACATTTACAAACACTCACAGACACACATCTCTCTGGAGAGGCTTTAACAAATAACATTTCTTCATGTGAGTGAGCAGTAACACACTGCTAGTAAAATTATTTTTAGCCTCAATAAATATTTTTTTTGCAGAGTGGAGATTACAATGCACTCTTGTCTCAAAAGATCACAATTAAAACGTATTGACAAAAACCCCCAAGTATCAATACTTTCATCCTGTTTTGTAAATATGCAGTGTATTGGTGTGTGTGTGTGTGTGCGCGCGGGTTTATGTGGTTTATGAGTACACAAATGTGTATAATGACATGGGTATGACATAGGTATTACAATATGAAGGTGATTTATGAGGATATTTTCAGTGTCCCCGTAATTCAAAAGACTTAAAAAAACAGACTAAATTGTGTTTTTTATGAGAATCTAAAAGCATACCGTCATGAGCCGGGTTTGATTTTATTTTCTCTCTGGTGTTTTTTTTGTTTCCCTGTCTCTTCATTAATTTTTCAGCTG
>JAUCMU010000126.1:1765649-1791003 GCA_032275025.1 Enteromius treurensis
GAGTGGCCCAAGTATTAAACATTTACTTCAGAATGATATTTCCCTTTGCTTTAATTTCTTATTCTCTAATGAAAGGTTAGACACACATATGTGCAGTTAAAATAATGTGTCTATTTTCTACATGCTTTCATTCATACTTTTTGATATTACTTTCTCTCCTTGTCTCATTTTACTTATTTAAATGTAAAACTGTACACTCACATATTTCTGAACATTATAAATATTCGTACTATTATTCATGACTGATTTGATCTGATTACCTACTGTAAGAAGTGTCTGTCACTGACCTCTGCTGGACAGAATAACAAGAACTGGATTATACACAGTAGTCTGTACAGAAATCAAAAGATCATCTCAGAGCAAAGCCTAACTTCATGTAAAAGTTTATTTCAAATACTACCTTAAACATACACTCTGTACATCTGATAACACGCTATCATCATCATCATACATCACTGTACAGTAACATACATTAATACATCTACATGATTACAATCAGTCACGACCTCCTGCAGACAAAACCCCCAAATCTAATCACAATATACTTCTATTTTGCATAAAGAAAATAACAACTCATTCAGCACCATAAAGAGTATGATTTTTGTCTCTTACTGTCTCGTTTACCTCTTACATTTTTTTTTTTTTTTAAATATAATATTTCTATAATTTATTTTTAAAATAATAAGTAATTGTATGAAATAATTATATTATTATATTTATGTCTTATTATTTGACTGCAGGAAATATTCAGCTTTTAGGATAAATAAAGAAAAAAAGCACATACAAGATGCATGAAGCATATAACGGTACTGTAATGAAGAAATGATGAGGAAGAAAATTTCAACTAGACGTGCAGTTCAGTGTGTGTGTGTGTGTGTGTGTGTGTGTGTGTGTGTGTGTGTGATACAACACCTAGTTCATTCAGTCGTGTGTTTAGCAGCTATAACAAGACTAACAACTGCGTGTGTGTTATTCTCACTGCTTCAGCTCTGAAGTGATGTGTGTGTGTGTGTGTGTGTGATCCAGAAGGGATGGGAGATATGACCAAAATCTGACATAACAGTGTGAGAACCTACAGGTCACAGTAACATCACCCAGAGAAAGAAATACTTAATGCCTGAAAATGGTTTATATGTGTTATATATATATATATATATATCAAATGATTAATCACATTAAATATGTAATATTTGTACTTTATATATTTATTATGTGTACATAAATACACACAGTATATATATATATATATGTATGTATTCACATGTTTATATTTAAGCTCATATAATGTATTTAATATATACACATATTTTTCTGAAATATATACATGCTTGTGTGTGAATTCATATACCTAATAAATATATTAATTCATGTATTATGTTAACAAAAAAACTAACATTATATTTATATATTTCCCATTTTTCCTTCAGTAAAATATAATATTTTATTTAAATGCATGAGAAGTCTCATATTTTATAAAGCAAAACAAAAATAAGTTAATACAATTTTAAAAATATAAAATAAAATAAGTTGGAAATAATGATTTCTGGAATAACTGTTAGAAGAAAATACTACTTCCTCCTATTAACACTGAGAAAAATGATAAGGTTTAGAAGAAAGATAGTATTGTCTCGTCAGAGGTTCTTGTTTAATTCAGTCTCACTTGTCCTTTCTTGAAGAGCGTTTTTAAAAAAGCCAGCTGAAATCTGATTGCGTGTGAATCCTGATGTCTGTGTTTCTCATGATTACTCCATCAGGATTCGTCAGACCTCAGAGAGCTACACTAACACTCGTCTCTGCAGCTACTTCTGTGTGTGTCTGAGTGCATGTGTGTGAGGAGTGTGTGCGTGTTTAACCGGCCAGTTTGCTGGCGAGCGGCGTGGATTTCCTCTGAGGAAGGTCCTGTGGTGTGGGAATATGGTCACCTGTCACCACGTTCTTATCCGCTCCGGCCGTCACCACATGCTTGCTCTTCATCTTGGCCTTTGCCATGTTATAATCACCCGAGTCAAAGTACTTTTGCTGGAAATCAAGAGACATTTCGCGTTGATTGCACCAGTAGTTGTCAGTATATGATGTGAACAGCCTGGAAATAAATCATAAAGACGTGTGTTCTGATCAACTCACTCCTTTCTGGAGTCTCTTCATCAGGAAGTCCGAGCCGCCGGGTTTATGGCCCAGGTTTGGATATTTGGCCTTCAGTTTGGCCTCTTCAGACAGGATTGGGTTACAGTCTTTTTCTGGAGAATCCTGCAAACACACATTCTTCATCCTCAGTTCATATTGTTTGTACTAACGGTCATACAATCTAATCGAATGCACAGTATTCAATTCAACTCAAGTTTATTTATATAGCGCTTTTACCATACGAATCGTTGCAAAGCAGCTTCACAGGAAATCTTGTTAAATAATGGTGTTCTCAATATTGACCAAAATAAAACAGTTTATGATTTTTTGGCCTTAATGACCAGTCCTGAAATAAAATCCTACTTATTTTAAAGACAGAATTAGATTAATTTATCCGCACTGATTAGATGAAAATAAAAACTTGAATTGAATTGGTCTGAATAATGACACTTCTGTAGAGGTGCTTCAAATCTCAAACTGAAATTGTCTTAATTGATGAATTTTATAACATTACCACCTTTTCCTGTTCATCTCTATGATGCTGCTTTGAATTAATCTGTGTAGAAATAAATGTAACTTGACTATTTGGGGTTTTTGCACTGTGTTGTGATATCTGAGCACGAGGAGTCCAGACAGCACAGAGCACTTCTGTCGTGTGATCATCAGTCGATTAATAGAACATTATAGAATGAATAGAACAACAACAACAAACAAACGATTTACGTTTGACAAGCTGCAGCATGACAACAAACACCAACCAATAGGAACCTGCTGTCTATGTGACTGATCGACGGGTCAACCAATCAGAGGGAGGATTTCCGCGCGGTGTGGGCGTGACACCCGCGAGTCTCACTCAGGACCAGCTAAGTCACGATTTCTTTCTGTTCATGTATTAACATCAGCAAACACCAGCTAAAAACACTGCTGCGCATAAAAACGACTCGTTTATCAAACGCGTGCGGGGTTTGTGTTGTTTCGGCCATTGATCCGTACCTGCTTCTCTTCTTCAGACTCCAGCTCCAGAGTGTCTGACATGATTCCCGCGACACTAACACTGAAAACAAAGCCGCTGCTCCGTCAACAACAACGCGATTTTAACGCAGCAGGCGCGATATTTGAAGATTTATTGCAGCAATATTCCCTCAACACCAAAATGGCGAATGACGCATCTGACGTAAGCGGCAATGGGCGGGATTCAGAGTGGAGGTGGCCAATGAGAGCACGGCGGGATTACGCAACGCCCTATGGTTTAACGGCTTATAAATTATATTTAAAGCAATTTTACTTTACTGTGTGAACACGAACCATAAGGTTACATCTGAATAAATATAATTAACTCAGTACCAGTTCTGTGTATAAGATGATTTGGCATAGATATAATTGCGTTTCACCTGACCGTCGCGCGGTGGCGCTGTTAAATCAGCAAAATGAGCGCTCCTCGTGTTCTACTCAAGCATAGAACATACATTAGAATTCCAAAACATATCTACGTTTTGGAGTTTAATTAATAAAATCACTAATATTGAGGGAAATGAATTTATTCTTTGTGTCACGACAGGGCATTATGATGTTTTTTTTATAACAGTACAAAATCAGCAATGACAACATAAAACAAAATAAAATAGTAAAAATACACTAAAACTACATTATACAATAAAAATAGTAATAAATAATAAATACAATTGAAAACCGCAATAAGAGCCGTATTTAGCCATATTATATAGATGTGTAGCTATGTAACGATATTTGCGGAGCAAATTCTATACCTTTCTAATCAGTAGATGGTCCTCCTGAAATCATATTAATATAATTCGTCTTATCTCTTTCAAATAGCACAAAGGCATTTTTACGATATGACAATTTGCATTTGTGAATGTAAAATTTGCTTAAGAAGTAAAGATGAAGTCTCCGGTTTGTGGATCCTGGATCCGGGTGACGTCGGTGAGCAGAACAGGTGCGCACGTTCAGCCCGCGTCGACACTTCTGATTGGAGGAGAGGCGCTCGAGTGTGTCCTGACTGGCTGAAGGGTCATAGGGGCGTGTCCGCAGGTAAAGTGCCGCAGCTGAGCACACAGGGAAGTGGACAGAGTCAAAAATCTCACGTTGGACGTCATTATAATTTTATAATCTGGCAGATGTGGTGAGTTGAAATGCTTTTTGAGTGTATTATGATTATTATTTGTTACAGGTAGATACCCTTATACACATGTAGAGAACTAAATAAGATAAGTTTCTTCCTTGAGCACCTGCTTGAGTGTTTCTGACAGTTTTCAGGATTTCTGTAAGGCTTAATGTGCTTTTGGAGGGTAAATGTAACTCTCAGTAAGTGATTAGCTGGTGATGTGGTTGGTAAAGGTGATGTGGGTGATGGTGGAGGTTCTGTTAGCAGAGAGGAATGACCACACTGACCAAGAGGAACCGGCGCTCAGAAGCTCCAGTGGAGCGGTGGAGCAATGCGGAGGAGACGGAGGACAAAACAGACAGCACGGATGAAGAACAAGACAACGACTCCAAATCACTGAGACTCACACTGATGGAGGAGATTCTGCTGCTGGGACTCAAAGATAAAGAGGTTTCACTCTCTCTCTCTCACACACACACACACACACACACACACACACACTCTTCTGGTAAGACTGGTCAGGTAGTGTTGCTGTCCTGGAGCTCATACAGTGTCGTGTAATGGTTGAAAAATGCTTCTTGTGCTATTCTGTAAAAATCAGGTTGGACCGGTTATAAGCGTCTCGGATGTCTTTTAGCCGGAGTGAGTGAAGTCGAGCTGGTCTGTTTGACCAGAGATCACAATTAAACCACACAAGAGAGAGAGAACGGAGATTTACACATACTGAGAAACGCATTATAAAAGAGTTCCACACATTTTGATCAGATTTATTTAATGTTTATCCAGTGTATTATTATTATTATTTGTTGTTAAGGTGGCAGTATATCCCTTATGACAATTAAGTCTGGTTGCTACAATAACCATAGTGTAGCCTTGGTATTTGCAGTAAAACTGGTTATACAAATAATCATGATTGCTACACGTTTAGTAAAAAAACAGTTGGGTGTACTTTACCTTTGTTTTTATAACTGTACAAACATAGTTGTCTGATGTTTTCTATGGTTTAATAATAAAGCACAGATCTGAATCACGTTCACATTTACAGTAAGTCATTTAGCAGATGCTTTTATTCAAAGCGACTTACAAATGAGGACAGTAGAAGCAATTAAAACCAACATAAGAGTAAAAATATGCAAGTGTTACGAAAAGCCTAGGTCAGTACACATAGTGCGGGTTTTTTAGTCTATATATATACATTTACACACACACACACACACACACACACACACACAACAAAAAGAAAACAAGTAGATAAAATTCACAAAGAATAAGAAAGCTGCAGTGGTGTTAGATGACTTTTTTTTATAAAAAGAAACCAAGCTGTTAGAAATTCAAAGAAGGCCAAGGAGATGTGTTTTTAGCCGATGCTTGATGATGGATTCAGGATTCAGCTGCTCAGCTTGAGTTGGGCAGCTCATTTCATCTAACAGTTTAAGGGTTTGCTCGAACCACAAGCAGTTCTGTCTTAGGTTGTGTTGAAGCTGATGGTCCTGCAAGAAATGTCTGTTAGACGAGCTGAGATGCGAGCAGCTGTTGTTGGAGGATCAGGATGGAATGAGAGGTAGATCTGAGTGTCATCTGCACAGCGGTGATATAAATAGCCATGTTTCTGAACGACAGAACCTAGTGATGCCATACAGACAGAGAAGAGAAACGGTCCGAGAACTGAGCCCTGAGGCACACCAGTAGCTAGATGATGTGATGAAGGACCTATCTGAGAGGTAAGAAAGTGTGCATTGGTTTTAATTGTTTTAATAAAGAATGTGGCAAAGCTGTCAGCTGTTAGAGTTGATGAGGAAGAGGACAAAGGGAGGAGGTAAATGGAGAGTGGAGCAGAACGTATCAGTAGCACTGTTAACATCAAGAGATGATTACTGATTAGCCTGAGGAAGTAAACATGAAACCATAGCAGATAGCCTGGAGGGTGAGAGTCCATGTGTGTTGTGTCAGGAAACTTAGCCGTGGTGTGGATGTCTGATGCACTATCCCTTAAGGAATGTCGAAATGTGAAAATGAATGGCTCTTTCGACGAGGAAGGTTTATCCTCTGTGTCCTAGGTTTACATTTCTCTGTCAAACCATAGACACTTTAGAACTATTTCAAATGCATTAGTTGAATGCTGAAGATACACATAGGAGTCTAATAAACATGTTCATTTTAGTAGAAAATTGCTGACAGCACTTGGAGGCTTTTGCATGTTATTTAATGTTCTTAAAATAACTAAAATTCAAGGTTAATATGAAGTCAGACAGCAAATATAGCCTATATTAAAAAAAAAAAAAAACTTAATTCCATGACAGTGTACACACATCAGTACGTGTGACTCGATCGCTGATAAAATGAATTGTTTGCGAATAGAAAGAACAGAGAGTATGTTACAGAGAGGTGGTGTATCGTGTGTCTGGGTCACTTCTGAATGATTTTACACTTCTAAAAGATAGATAGATAGATAGATAGATAGATAAGATAGATAGATAGATAGATAGATATATAGATAAGATAGATAGATATATAGATTAGATAGATAGATAGATAAGATAGATAGATAGATAGATAAGATAGATAGATAGATAGATAAGATAGATAGATATATAGATTAGATAGATAGATAAGATAGATAGATAGATATATAGATAAGATAGATAGATAGATAGATAAGATAGATAGATAGATAGATAGATAAGATAGATAGATAGATAGATAAGATAGATAGATAGATAGATAGATAGATAAGACAGATAGATAAGATAGATAGATAAGATAGATAGATAAGATAGATAGATAGATAGATAGATAAGATAGATAGATAAGATAGATAGATAGATAGATAGATAAGATAGATAGATAGATAGATAGATAGATAGCATGTTCCTGTTTTTCAGATTAAACTAATATTCCAGACGTAAGCTGAAGTCAGCAGAAGCATCTGTTGGATGAAGTTATTCTCTAAGAGTGAGATTCAGGTGGTGTTTGTGTAGATGGGTCGGTTGGTGTTAGTTGTCTGATGATAATTGCAGGAGTGTATTCAGACAGGTGAATTCTACAGGTGTGTCTCTGTGAGCTTGTGTAAAGTCTGAGCACACGTCCTCGTAACATGGTGAATATAAAACTAGAATCTGTGTGTGTGTGTGTGTGTGTGCTGGTTAAAAATTAGTTTAATTCATGGGTATGACAGAGGTATTACAATTTGAAGGTGGTTTATGAGGACACTACCTATGTCCCCACAATTCAAAAGGCTTAAAAACATACCCAAAAGTATTTTATTGATGAAAATCTAAAAATGCCTGTAGTTTCCAATATCACATATACAGTCTGTACAGTATATAAAACCTTACGCCTATGAAGAGTCTCCATAAACCACAAATACCAACGTGTGTGTGTGTGATGTATGAACCATATGGAATGAACCCATAAAACATAAAAACCAGCATTACCAAATTATTTGTTTTTACACTGCAAAGCTGTCCATGCAAGAACAAACCTCCAGTCTTTATCATCTAGAGTTAATCCTTCAGTTTTTCTGACTTGACTTGGTTTCTTTTCTCTGTTGTTTAATTATATACAAAAGCAACCACTTTATTGCACAAATAACAGCACGGTTTCTGTTCTTTCCGGCACAAACTGCTTGTCTGAGGTCACAGCTGGTTTGCATTGAGACATCAGCGTGGTGCAACTCATGCTTTACATGTTGTTCCTTATGACTATATAACCAGATTACAAACTGTAGTCTGTTACTGATTCCAAATGACATTACAAAAACTGTAGTTAGGAACATAAGGTGCATGCAAAGGTGATGCTTCATTAATAAAATATAACAAGGTGGTTCAAATAAAAATATATCAGGAGAAAGAGAATCAGAAACTTTTGCATTTAATGTGTTTGATATACAAAGGCCTTCCAAAGTAATTAAAAAAAAAAAAAAAATTAACCAGTAGTTGATGCAGTTTTGAAACACTTCTTAAATCCTGAAATGATTTTGAGAATCTAGTGCTCAGATGCTGTCACTAATGACTGAACATGAATTATTTTACATTGTAATTTAATCTAATTACATGTACTTAACTTTGGGGTCACACTTTATTTTAAGGTATTATAATTATATATTTAAGTACTGAGTAATATTTATTAACTACATGTACTCACTATATGGTTAGGCTTACTTGCATGCAATTATGCATTGTTTATCGTTATGGTAACACTTTATTTTAATGTGTTCATCATACAGAGTAATTACCTAGTTAGTACTTAGAAGTAGCTGTTGTACTTACATAAAACAAATTCTACTCACCAAGTTATGGAACAGTTTGTAATCATGTAGATGTAACAGACAGCTGCTGTTACACATTCGTTACACACCGAGCCTGTTACACAGATACTGATGTAACCAAAAGATTGTCACATATGTGTTGCAGACTTTATACAACATAATTATAAATTCAGGTACACAGACATGAGCTACTTAAAATAAAGTGTATCAGGATTGTACTTAAGTGTAAGTATCGGTGTAACAAATGTGTAACAGTAGTTGTCTGTTACATCTACATCATTACAAACGGTTCCATAACTTAGTCACATGAGAAGTACATTTTAAGCCAATGTAAGTACAATGGCTACTACTAAGTACCTAATTAGCTAATTACTCCCTATTATGACATCTTAAAATAAAGTGTTACCATTGTTATTGAAATAACAAGCACATGTAACAAGCACACCTTAAAATTAAGTGTTACAAATGTTTGGACTCTGATTTGGTAATCCAGATCACATCAGCTCATTAAAAAACCCCAGAGAAAAAAAGAGAGAGTGCAGAACACTTCACCTCCAGCCTTGCATGAACATCTCCGTATATATAATATAATATAGCAGACGGTTCTGAGTGTGTTCTCGTGTCTGCTGTGAACGCAGGGCTACACGTCCTTCTGGAACGACAGCATCTCTTCAGGGCTGCGCGCGTGTATTCTGGTGGAGCTGGCGCTGAGAGGACGGGTTCAGCTGGAGCCACAGAGCTCACGCAAGAGAAAACTACTGGACCGCAAGGTGAACACCTGCTTATGCCATACACACAGAGAAGATGAAGCTCTTAGCAATGCATATCACTAATCAGAAATCAAGTTTTGATATATGACCCTGGTGCTTAGGTCACTGGTGTATATTTGTAGAAATGCACAACTATACACTGTATGTGTCACTGTATGACACTGAAGAATGATGCTGAACATCACAGAAATACACTTTAACACAGATTCACACAGAACACAGCTAAACTCTGGATTGGAATAATATTTCACATTTCTTATTGTACTTCGGATCAGATAAATGCAGAAGAGTATAGAGTATAAATCTGAAGTGTTCCTGAGTCTTGGCTGGCAGTGTGAGTGTCTCCAGCCTCTTGTTTGAGTTTGAGTGTGTTCAGGAACACTAGGCAACGCAAATGTTCCTGTGCTTTGTGAAGTTAAACACACCTGATCTCGGGTGTGTGAACCATCCTTATCTTATTGTCTGAGTGACTATAGAGTCAATCAAACTAAACCAGCCGGACCGGACGTGTTGGTCTGTCTGTTTCACTGCTGCTGGAGCAACCAGACCTCGACTGACAGCTCTAAACCCTTGAGATGATCAGACCAGAGGAAATGTCACGTTTCTCTTTCAGAAGATCTTGAATCACTTGATAAAGTAACAGCGCATGTTGTTAAGTAGTTCAGCTCATGTCTAAATAGCTGATGATGGAGTTAAATAACGAGTCGAAGCAGACTTAATGAAGACTGGGGTGGATCTGACACAACCCTAGCAAGACAATATAGATCATACTGACCTTAAACGTGTGTGTGTGTGTGTGTGTGTGTGTGTTCAGGTGTTGGTGAAGTCCTCCGCTCCTACAGGTGATGTGCTGCTGGATGAAGCACTGAAACACATGAAGAACACCGAACCACCAGAGGATGTGGCCAACTGGATAGAGCTGCTCACAGGTGACACACTCTCACACACACACGTTGGTTTTTGTGGTTTATGGGGACATTCCATAGGTGTAATGGTGTTTCTACTGTACAGACTGTATGTGGTATTGTCCTACGCTGACCCTACACCTAAACCTACCCCTTACAGGAAACAACACACTTTTAGATTCTCAATAAACACCATTTAGTATGTTTTATAAGTCATTTGAATTACGGGACACTGAAAATATCCTCAGAAATCACATTTATATTGTAATAACTATGTCATACCCATGTCATTATACACATTTGTGTCCTCATAAACCACATAAACCCGCGCACGCACACACACACACACACACACACTCTCTCACACATACATTCTCTCTCTCTCTCACACACACACTCTCTCTCTCTCTCTCTCTCTTTCTCTCTCACACACACACACACGCACGCAATCTGTACTAAATTTCTATACTTAAAAGTATAATTACACTGTTGACCCATCCCGAACACCTTAACCCCCAAACCAGTCCCTAACCTCACCCGTATCCTCCTCACTAACAGCAGAAGTGATTCACAGCACAATATGAACACAACAGGTACATTCTACGTATTCTTCGATGTCTATAGCAGTCAAGGTCACCTAATATAAAGTGTGATGGTGTTCGTACTAGTAAACAAGACAGAGCTGTGTTTATCTGCAGTGACTGACTGTAGTGTAAAGTGTTTTATGGCGTGTGTTTTTAGGCGAGACATGGAACCCCCTGAAGCTTCACTTCCAGATGCGTAATGTGCGCGAGCGGCTAGCTAAGAGTCTGGTGGAGAAGGGCGTTCTGAGCACGGAGAAGCAGAACTTCCTCCTATTCGACATGACCACTCACCCGCTGACGGACAGCAATGAGAAGGAGCGTCTGTTGCGGCGTGTCCAGGACAGTCTGCTGGAGCGCTGGACCAACGACTGGCGCCGCATGAGCCGCCGGGGCCTAGCGCTAATCCTGCTAGCGCACGCCGCCGACGTGCTGGAGAGCGCCCTGAGCTCGCTAAACGACGAGCGCTACGACACGGCCACCACACGCTCCCGCGGCCTGCTGGAGGCCGACCCCGACCAGGAGAGCGCCAGGGTCACGACCCCTGCCGAGGAGGTCATCTGGGCCGTGCTGGCCGCCTTCAACAGATCCTGAGAGCCCTTCACAGACAGCAGCTCGCTCACTACACAGACAGCAGCTGAACGCATCACAGCACCAGACATGAGTCGGGTTTAGTCATCATAAAATTGGGTTTTCTTAGTTATGGTATTGTTTTTTAGTAATGTGAGTGCTTCATCTTCTGCTTATTTCATTTCAGTTAGTTGCCTTTTTAATATTTTATGATTATTTAAAATCTGTATTTTATTTCTAGTGACAAAATAGTTTTAATTTACAAAAAGAACACTGATCTAAATTTTAGCCAATATAATTTTTCATAAATATTTTAATTTGCATCTAATATTTTAATTTTATTAAAATTAAGAACATTAATTTGAATTAAAAATAACAATCGTAATTAAAATTTTATATACATTTAAACACTTTGCCTTCATTTAATTTATTCATGAGTTTATTTGTCAAGGCAAAGTTACTAGATTTTTTACAGTTAAAAATTTATCAAGTAAAAAAAAAAATATATATATATATTGCAGTTCGTGTTTACTTGTGTATTTACTTGTGACTAAAACTAACAAGTGAAATAAAAATTAATGAAAGGATATGGACATGTAAAAAAAACCTGATCAAAAATACTAAAACTTTAACTAATTAAATAAATTCAATTAAACAATTAAATACAAAATAAAATAAAATGCTAATTAAAACAAATTAAAATGATTAATAAAAGATATAAAGGTATATGAATGAATGAAACGTCCTACTTTAAATCGTATACGGTTATGCTTTTATACCCGCACAGGTGTGATGCTGTCTTGAATGCTGTCTAGTTAGGGAGAGAGTGAGGTGTTGGATAACAGTGCGCGTGTTTCCTGTTGTGCAACCTTCAGACAGAGTGTCAGCTGACATGTCACATGACCTGACCACTTCATCATGTGACCCTCACGCTGTCATCTGATGTGAACACAGCTCTCATAACATCACTTTATACTTGAATATTAATTCAACAGACTGATGTTTATTTCCTGAAGGATTGTCCAGCGCTGACAGGAGGTCAGACAGAAGCGAGAGACCGGATCAGTGAAGATCACAGGCCTCTGCTTGATTTTATTCATGATGTTAATGAACTTTCATGGTGAAAATAATCTCAAGGGCCTTTGTACAAATATATAGAGTTTTTATGGTGTGTTTTTTTCAACAAATGGTCAGTAAAGAAATGTGTCAACCTCAGGAGTTTAAACTAAATTGCTCCTATTTACCTAATATTACTGGATTAGTGTCTAAACATGGTTTGTGTGGAGATATTGGATATATGTGTATATATATTAGTGCTGTCAAATGATTAATCACATCCAAAAAATAGTTTGTAATTTTTTTAATAACGTGTGTTTGTTTACTGTATATATATATATAATGAAAATGTATTTTCCATGTATTCAATATATTTACATATAATATGAAATATAAGAATATGAATATATCAATGTATATAAATGTAAATATTTTCAAAACATCTATTAATATAAATAAGGAATACAGACAGCACACACACATATATGATGTAAACTGAAACCTTTATTTTGGATGTGATTAATGTCACTTTTTGGAAATGTTTGTAGAAAAGAGAGTAATTAGTGAAAGGGATCAATATGAAGTAATGTGGTGAAATCAGACAGGAACTGGGGAAACTGCTAAAAACATATATGTACTGTAAATAAATTAGTTCATAATTTAAATTAGATGTAGAGTTGATATCAGTTCAACAGATTTTTCTAATATGATCAAGAAAACTATTATTATTTTATTTGCACTGTTTTGGACATGTTAAAATATTGCCCTGCAATTCTTTTGGGACAAACCAAAAAACCTTTTACAGATATTTTCTGTATTTAACCCCAGAAAGGAAATGTCTGTTTGAAGCTGATGTAAACTACAGTAATGATTCAGATACTGTACTGTGCGTTCACTGGCACTTTGATGGATGGTTATGAATGAGAAATGTGTTCGATGACAGGAAGGCCTGCGTGTGGAGAGTCTGATTTTAATTTAATATTCTATCATAATAAATTATTGCTGTTTAATTGTCAGTCTGTTGATCAGTCAGTTACTGCATTTATTTATGTTTTTAAAATTGTGAATATCTGACTTCAGACGAAGGTCAGTTTAGGATCTTTCTCCGGTGTCAAAGGTCACAGGGTGATAAAAAGTGATTATTTTTTATTTCCTTTGCTCTCTGAACTGATCTTTGTTTTGACAGCGCAGACGAACGTGAAAATATGAACATGTCTGATGCTATTTAATGAAGATGCAGCCTTAATCTGTCCTACGAGATTTGAAAAGATATTTCTACTACAGAACCAACAACACTATTATGATTCAATCATTTTTATTGTACAAAGTGTAGTATGATGTATGTTTGTGGCACAGAGCGTTATTTAGTCTGTTTTCAGGAGACACTGCTCAGATTTGGCTGAATTATAGAAAGTTCATCCCACATCAAAACCAACCAGGAGCTTTCCATTGACCTGTTCAGAGCTGAGATTTGCTGCATCTGTACTTTTTCACATTCTAGTATATGTTATTATATTAGAGCCAAAACCCTGAAGTCGTGGGACATTTGCTGAAATATGACACATGTATTTGACCTTGATCTTGGATATTTGAATGGTTTAAACTATTTACGAGCTGCATTACAATGCACGAATCCTTAAGAATAAACCACTTTCCTTTCCATTTATCTTAAGATTAAGAGCAGGGCTATAACACAGATGATTAGGCGCAAACAAAGCAGGAATGTAGGAACAAATCAAATCCAGACCTGTTGAACCCAGCCTTGCATTCTCTCTCACGATATCTCTCTCTCTCTCTCTCTCTCTCGCTCTATCTCTTTGTCTCTCCCTCTCTCTCTCTCTCTCGCTCTATCTCTTTGTCTCTCTCTCTCTCTCTCTCTCTCTCTCTCTCTCTCTCTCTCTGTGTTTGTGGGGAGTGTCAGGAAGTCAAACTTCACTCTGTCTCTGTCTGATCATCAGAAAGCAGCAGCAGCAGCGATGCCTGGAAAGAAAGTGTGCATTATCGGCTCAGGAAACTGGTGAGTTCCGTCCAAACTGAACGCGACGCATTAAACGCTTTCGACGTCAGACACGCGACGACTTTCATTTCAGCCGCGTCTGTCTTGACTTTCCACGCGCGCGCACTCGTGTGTGTGTGTGTGTGTGTGTGTGTGTGTGTTCTTTTACAAACACTCCTGTGCTGTTACTGCTCAGTGATTCCGTTAGTGCCATATTCTGAATGTGTATGCATGGTCTTAATGTATATGTATTTAAATGTCGTATATCTCAGTCAGTGGAAGTGGTGAGATATGGCTGTGATTGGTCCGTAGGGAAACACAGAGTGCTGAGATAGTCATATCTCAGTCTATGTGTGTGAAATTGTGTTTAAATTAAGTAATAGATTTACACTAAAGGAATGATATTGTGTGTAATGACTGCAGAGAGATCAGACTCAGGGTTCATGAGCGACCGATGACGCCTGGAGCTCACAGATACTGAAACATCAAAGAAAATTTACAAACAGATGTTATCTTTATTAACAAACTGCATATTTGACCTGTAAACAAATACTTTCTCACCTGGAAACCTCTTAAAACTACATTCAGCGACTCTTTTAATAAATTCATTATTACAGTTAAACAAAGTGTTTAAATAAATTCAGTCATAATTCAACATCTACCTCAGCTTATGATCTAAACTATAGAGAGCCGTAAACAATTAACACCAGAGCCCAAACTAACATTAAATGACTTTTGAAGTAAATAAAAAATAATTCCCTGTAACACTAGTTTGCTCTATTCTATTCTATTCTATTCTATCTGTTTTCTTGTTATTTATTATATAATGAAATGCTCTTGTTGTTTTTGATTGCTTCTTTTGTCCTCATTTATAAGTCACTTTGGATAAAAGTGTGTGCTAAATCAGCAATTATTTATTTTTTTAACTTTTAAATGCTATTATATTTAAATATATTCACATCCACAGTGTTACGTGTTGTGTCCTGGTCAGTGATGTGTGTGTGTGTGTGTTGGTCAGGGGCTCTGCCATCGCTAAGATCATCGGTCACAATGTGAAGGCGTCGAACCGCTTCGATCCAATGGTGAAGATGTGGGTCTATGAGGAGATGATCGATGGACGCAAACTCACCGAGATCATCAACACCGAACACGAGAACGTCAAATATCTGCCCGGACACAAGCTGCCCAAAAATGTGGTGTGTGCTTCTCTTAACAGTACAGAGATGATGGGAACCTGTATGACCCCAGCAGGACGTTCTGGAAGGGTTCTCTCAAAGTTAGGAACAAACCAGCTATTTGTATATTTGCAAAAATGAACTGGACGTTCTCGAAACACCACAAAACATCATTTACACTTCAGCCACGGAATGATTTTTTTTCTAAAACAAGTGTAACGTTCATCTGATTTCTCATATATTTCGATTTCTCAGCTGGACGTGGTTGATTTGTGAACTGGTCCAGAAGGTAATACCCTGGTATCTTTGAGAAAGTGTTAGATGTGAGCTGGTTATCAGTCGCTCTACACACAGATTAAAGTGCTGAACTTTGCACAGATCACCTTTACACTCGTCTGCGTGTTACTGCTGTAAAATAGCAGATTAATAACGATTCATGTTTAGGTGAAATAAGCACCGGAGAAGTGGGGCAGAGGTCATGATGGGAGGAGATAAAGGAGTAAAACACACACAAATATGGATCCGTAGAAAACAGACGTAACCAGGTCAAAGCTGGAGTAATGAAGGTGGTGTAGCAATCATTCAGATATATGACATTAAAGATATCCTGAACTATCCGTCTGTTTGATGAAGATAACCTGCTGGAACACAACGGGTCATACCAGGTTGTTGCTGGTCCAAGATGGTCAGGATGGTTCATTTAAAAAAATTAAAAAAAATGTCAGCTTATAAAGTGTAAGCAGCTAAAGGTTATGTTGTATAAAATAACAGGCAGGAAGCCAGTGAAGCTGGACGTTTATGAGATAACAATTGAAATGATGCCAGAAAGATGAAATTATATATATATATATTTGTTGCAGTGAAAGTCTAAATTATGAGATAAAAAGGTTATGGCATTAAAAGTCATGATTTTAAGATATGTGTAATTATTATCACAAGTTTATATGAATAAAAAGTCGAAATAATCTATTGTTAAATTATGAAATAAAAATTAAATTATGGATAAAAAATATGCAGAAAAAGTACAATTATAAGATTCATAAGAGTCATAATTTTAAAAAAAGTCAAAATTATGTTATGAAAAGGTGATGTTGATGTTCAAATTATAAAGCAAAAATAGAAAAGGAAAAGGAAAAAAATGAAATGAAAAAGTCATGGCATTAAGGCATAATTATGAGATTATAATCCTAACTATGAGATAAAGTCATAATTCTGGCAAAATGTTGTAATTATGAGAATTGTTTTGAGCTGTAAAGCAGCTCATGATCATAAATGTCCAGCTGTCTGAGCTCCAGGGGTCAGGGTTCACGTCTCCTCTGTTTCCTCAGGTGGCGGTTCCTGACGTCACTGAGGCCACAGGCGGAGCCGACTTCCTGATCTTCGTCATTCCTCATCAGTTCATTGTGAAAATCTGTGAGCAGATGAAGCCTCACGTCAAACCTGGAGCCATCGGGATCTCCCTCATTAAAGTATGGCTTGATTTGATTCTATGTCACTAGACAATAGTCATCTATACAAGATGCATCATTTATTTCTACATAAATAATGCAAATATTAGCTGTATTTGACCTTTTTTCTAACATCAGAGCAAAAAAGCCTGTTGTTTTTTAATTATTTATTTGTGTCTGTTTTTATTTTTAAAAACATAAATTTAAATATAATAATTTAAAAATGTATTTTGGTCTAAAAAATCTGCCTTAAAATATAAGAAATTTCTGCACAGTGTTTATTATTTCACATAGTATTTTTAGTCCATTCTGTGTGTGTGTGTGTGTGTGTTTAGGGTATCGATGAGGGTCCGGATGGACTGACCCTGATCTCTGACATAATCAGGTCCAAGTTGGAGATCGAGGTCAGTGTGCTGATGGGTGCCAACATCGCCAGCGAGGTGGCCGACGAGAAGTTCTGCGAGACCACTATCGGTGTGTGTGACATCACTTCCTTAGAGCAACCAGCAGAATACGTGACCTTGTGTGTTGATGACTGTGTGTGTGTGTGTGTGTGTGTGTGTTTCAGGAGCCTCCAATGAATCCAATGGCAAGATCTTCAAAGAGCTTCTGCAGACGCCCAACTTCCGCATCACTGTGGTGAAGGAGAGCGACACGGTGGAGCTGTGTGGAGCGCTGAAGGTACCTGAGATACCTGGGGAGCATTACTGATGCTATGTCCTGTGGATGCCTGCGCTAAATAGAATTATGAGACGAGACATCAGAATTATGACATGAAATCTCAATTATGAGATAAACTGTGAAAACTTTGAGATTAAAACTCCTAATTATGACTATCAAAATGATAAGATAAAAAGTTGTCATTATTTCATAAAAGCAGAATTATGAGATAAAATGTAATAATGGCATAAGATCAAAACAGTGAGATGAAAAAAATCCATGATTATGTAAATTGAGGAAAAACTCTAAATTATGAGATGAACTTTTGAGATAAAAACTCTTAATTATGGCATAATAAAATAAAAATTATGAGATCACCTAAATTAGGAACAAAAAGTAAAAATTATTTGATGTAGATTTAAAATGATGAGATAAGAACTCATAAATAATTATGACAAAGTCAAAACTATGAGACAGAAATGCATAACTAGGACAACCACAATTATGAGAAAAAAGACGATAATGGCATAACATTTTAATTATGAGATAAAATATAATAATTATGGCAAAAAAGAAAAATATGAAAAAATGATAATTATGAGAAAAAATACAAAATTATGGGATAAAAAGTTGTAATTATGAGATACAGAGCTATTGCTGACAGAGAAGCTCATGATTTTTATGTCATAATTCTGAATAGCAGGTAGAGTTTCCAGCAGTCGTGTGTTCAAAACCTGCTCAAGCAGTCTGCACAATCCCTCAGCTGATATGTTTATGAAAGATGTGTGTGTGTGTAAGAACATCGTGGCGGTGGGCGCAGGGTTCTGTGACGGTCTGGGATTCGGTGATAACACTAAAGCGGCTGTGATCCGGCTGGGGCTGATGGAGATGGTGGCCTTCTCTAAACTCTTCTGTAAGAGCGCCGTGAACTCGGCCACCTTCCTGGAGAGCTGCGGCGTGGCTGACCTCATCACCACCTGCTACGGAGGACGTAACCGCCGCGTGGCCGAGGCCTTCGCCCGCTCACAGAAGGTTATTAATCCAGAGCTTTATGACCCCACATCTACCTTTCGTTGCCGGCATATCTTAATAACAAAATATGCATTTTTTATTGGAGATTTTTTACAAACATTTTTTACTACCTCTAAACTACTAGTTTTAACCAGTCATTGTATTATAAAAATGACACTTCTTCCTTTTGGTCCAGACATTTTATATAATTTAATCATAAATATATTATGTTTAATATTTATATGTTAATTTAATACCTTTAATATAAAATAAGCACGTTTTTTTCATGCATGACAGACTAATTCTAACAGCAATGATATATTTATTTGTTTATTAATGCAGCTTTTAAATGACTGTTTTTAACCACTGATTTCTAATAAGAAAACATATACTTTATTAACCCTTAACTTTTGGAAGTTTCTGTAGACTCTGGCCACTAGATGGAGCTAATGAACGGGATCATAAATGAAATTGAAGGCAGTTTGTGTGATTAAAGTGTAATATTAATGAGTGTTTTTCATCAGTCCATAGCGGAGCTGGAAGCTGAGATGTTGAACGGTCAGAAGCTCCAGGGTCCTCAGACGTCTGCAGAGGTTTACAAGATCCTCCAGAAGAAGAACATGGTGAACAAGTGAGTGACATCATCATCATCATCAGTGTGTGTGTGTGTGTGTGTGTGTCTGACTGTCTCTGCGTGTGTGTGTGTGTGTGTGCAGGTTTCCTCTGTTCGTCTCTGTGTATCAGATCTGTTTTGAGGGCCGACAGGTGAAGGAGTTTATCAGCTGCCTTCAGAACCATCCAGAACACATGTGAGCGATCTCACACACACTACTGAGCTTCACCTACAACCAAACACCAATCACGAGTCCAGTATGAGGAGTATTCGTGTAATGTCTGACTCAGGACTGTAACGCTGGGAAACGCACAAGTGCAGCATTTTATATTTGCCTACATGTTATGTTTGACTACAACTAGAGATGTATTAAATATCATATCTTTATAACACAATAAATAAAAGCCACGCTGCTTATTTCAATCATTTTAATCAGAGTTGAGCCTCATTTATTCTCACAGCAGTCAACACAAAATAAGACATCCTTCAAGAGCCACAGAAAACAGTTTATTAACAATCAAATTGAAATCTTTTAATTATTTAAAGTTTTAAAATTGTTTAAAAAAACTCGTATATTTTTTAAATTATGAATAATGATACAATAATGAATACATCACAGAAATTATAAATTTGATATAAAATATAATATTTATAAGAAACATGGGCATTATAACAATTATAACACTTTTTCTTTCTCGTTCCTTTAATTTTTCTCTTTTTGATGAAAAATAGTAAATCTCTAATTTTAAAGGCATACATTTTTATGAGTTAATAATAGTTTTACCACTTAATTAAATAGGGGGGGGTTGGGATTGGTCCAGAAACCTTGTGAAATGTATAATTATTAATAATAATGATGCTAAAATCATTTGAATAATTTGAATTAAACGGGAAACTTTTTCCTCATTATCCACACAAAACACTGAATCTGGAATTTCTGTGTTGCAGTTAAAGACATGACAGTTTTTATGATTTGATGATTGTAATAGTTTTATATGAAACGCATTTATTTTCATTTTACATTTTAATTTACCTTTAAATACAATGGATCTCTAATTTTTACTGTTTGATTATATTCTTGTTTGAAATAATATTGATCACATTATTGACATTTGTGTCCAATCGAATGAGAACGCTCCCTCCCCTAAAGTACAAATATTAAAGCAGTATCAGCTTTATTTCCAGTAATATAAGCTGCAAACGGTCATTTGAAAGGTGTGTTCTTTGCTTTAGTTATGTGTTTGGGCTGTGATGTAACTAAAGAAATGAATGTATATTCAGTAAGATATTCCTGCTCCAGAGCCTCAGATGCGTTTGGATGAGATGGTGGGGTAAATGGCGAAGCTGGATATTCCACACATGTTTTTATTTCGTGCCATGCGAATAAATCCGTTTTCACCCCACGCCGTTCCCCAGCTGAGACAGACAGAAACCATCAGTCATCATTTCATATTTTCAACACTAGAGGTCATTAGAGCTCCTGAAGAATGCTGATTATTACATCAACAAATATAAAACAGTGTAATGATCAAAATATGAATAGTATAATAAACAAATAAAAAGGTATTTTTGAAAATGTTTAAAGATTGAATTTGCCTATAAAAATGTGCATATTAAAACAAAAATATAATAATAATAATAATAATATTATAAAGTGCTATTAAAAAAAGACTATGTTTATAAAAAGGACGAACATTACAATTAAAACAATCATTAATAATATTATAAAATGATAATAAATATAAAATATGTATATTTTAATCAAGTTAATAATGATAAAAATGATATTATCATGTTATTATTAAATAATTACTGATAATATTGCAGATCATTGTTTTTTAGATTTAAAATGATTAAATTACAATAAAATAGTTATTATAAGAATGACAATAAATATAAAATATAATATAAAAAAAGTAAATAAAATGAAAATAATTGTGAACAAATATAAAATATATATTTATATTTCATAAAAAATATTAACAATATACAGTTATTACAAATATTGTAAAACATGAAAATGAACCTGTTTTTCACCAGCCAGTAGTCTTGTCCATTTTCTGAGCCATATCCCACAATTAGAACCGCATGATTGATCAAAAGAGAGCTGCACTTGGGATCGCTGTAGATTCCTGAAGACACACATTTAGTATTTAGAAATAATGTGTGTGTATTTGTGTGAAGCAGATAAACAGGTTTGTGTGATATATGTTATGTCTCACCTCCTCTGTATCTGTGGAAGGAAGCCAGTTTGGCATTGACACCGACAGACACGGGGCCAATGTTAGCAACAGTGTACTGCAGCGCCACCTCGTCATGACGTGGAACAATCCGGAAACCAGAGCAATATCCAGCTCTTCCCGTCACAGAGTATCGACACGCACCCTGCTGCAAAATTCACCACAACATCACAACATTACATTACAGTACAATGTGACAAAAACACCACTACAGTCAGAACAGCATCACTACAGCGTCACTACAGTGCAATATCAATACAAGATCACAACACATCTACAATGTCGAAACATCACTACAACATCACAAAAACACTACACTGTCAATGTCACTATGTATCAAAAATGGCACTACAATGACACAAAATGTCTCTACAACGCCACATCAATGCAACAATGTGAGCAGAGCAGAGAGAACACGGAGGCAGGATTCGAGGCAAACTTGAACATTTATTAGTGAAAAACAAGAAACGGAGGAAAGTGCAGCGAGCTACACAGAGCTGACAAACAACATGCAACGTTAACAACAGAGACTAGACAATACACAGGGCTTGGTATATATAGGACAGACTAATCACAGACACCTGGAACAAACACGGCTGGCAGAGGGTAAAACACTAATGAGAGGAGCGAAGATACAAGGGCAAGAACACGAGGGAGAAGGTAAGCAATGAATGAAGCACATGACACCAATGAAAACATACACCTGGCACGAGGACTAGAAAAGAACATAAACAAAAGTAACATGGAGCGCCTGGGGGCGTGACACCTCTGCTGTGGTACAAAAACTCCTCTACTAAATCCCACTACAATGTCACATCACAACAACATTACTGTATTAGGTGCACTTTTGTATTACATAGATTAAATTAATATAATTTTACATTTTTCTTATTTTTTGGTAAGTGTTGTATTTTAATATGATATATTTTTTGAATGATTCCCTTTCCATCAATTTAGCACCTCAGTTTGGGAATCAGATTTCTGCTGTAGAGTACTGTGGTGAAGCTGAAGGTTCATTGGGCGTTGTGTTAACGTTCAGCGGTACCTTGTGCTCATATGGGTAGAAGGTGTTGGAGTCGATGCCTTTGTTCTGGATGATGTAGAGGAAAGCTCGGCTCAGATATCCTCCTCTGCAGCCACGGTTCCCCAGACTCACACTGCAGTCCAGCAGGTTCTGAGGACTCAACGGAACCAGAGAACCGGTTCTCCTCTTCATCTGACCCTCCAGAGCACCGACGGCACTGAATGCCCAGCACGAGCCACACGGCCCCTAAAAGCACACACAGATACACATGCTTTATCATATGTTAAATATTAGATTAAAATATAGAAATAAGCATATTATAACTTAAATAATTATTTTTAAGAACATACAAAGATAAATAAATTTATGTACACAGACATGTATATTAAGTATAATAATTATTAATAATATAAAAAAATTATACATGTAAAATATAAGAAATCTTAGAAAAAAAATATGAATATCATAATATTATGTTATATGATTAATATAGATTTAACATTATGTACAATATTACATTTCTGTGATCAAACTCTTAGTAGAGGAGCACACACACACACACACACACACACACCCACCTGGTTCTGTACAGGACTGACCATCCCGTGCTCCATCCAGTTGACTCGTGGTGGGGGGGGCTGGTGTGATGGAGGCGGGGATGTTACATTGATGTCGGGAAAATCTTCCTCCAGTAAACCATTCAGCTGATTAACCTCATCTGCAGTCTGAACACACACACACACACACACACTTCATCTGACCTTTGACCTTTCATCAGCCTATGAAAAAATCTCATCAAGATACAGTAGATGTACTTAATATGTAAAATGGCAAACTGATCAAAATGAAGTGTGTATAATGCATTTCAAAGGATAATTTTTCAAAACGTATTTGATTTGTTCATGATATTAGTATAAAAACATTTATCTTTTTTTTCATATTTGGGTTATATTTTTAAAAACATATCAAGGTGCTCCCTAACTCTTTTGTTTGTTTTTTTCTTCTCTCTGCTCATATTTTAATATTCATCTGTATAATGAGTGTGTTTTAGATCTTGTTTTATTTGTTGTTTTCTCCAAGTTTCCTCAGCTTTACAAGCCCAATTCATGAGACTTTTCAAATCTGAGGTGTGAATAACATGACTTATTTTAATTGTTTTAAATAATGTAATTAGAAATGTATTTAATTTGTTAATAAGTTAATTTTTAGTTCTTTATTTTATCATTTATATTGAGTGTTTTATTTTAATAGTTTTTATTTAAAGATTATTTAAATTTTTTGTGATTTAATAATTTTAGTAGATTTTTTATATTTGTTTTTACATGTGAAGTATTTATTTAATTAGAAATGTTACTTTATAAAATTTAGTTTTTTTATTTAGAATTTTAACTTAAAATGTTTAACTAATATATTTTCGTGAATTGTTTTTATTTAAATTTGGTATGATATAATTAATATGAGTAGGGTTTTTGTTTGGTTTTTAGAGTATTTAAAATTATTTTAAATGAAAATTTTCATTATTTAATTCCTTTTTGTAAGTATTTTTATGTAGATTGCATTTATTTTAAAATTACTTATTTTAATTTAGAATTTTTTTCACTACATTTTTTATGAGAAATTTTTCATCTAAAATGATCACTTCTGCCAATGTAAGATTGGTCTCTTCCAGTCTTTATTTCAAATAAGCAAATATACCACAGATTTACATTGGCATGAGTCTTACATCCGTTTCTATAGTAACTGGAGTTTTAAAGAGCAGTGCAGTGACATGATTGGCTCGTTTATTTAGAATGTGGGACTTCCTTTGCCCATATTGGGTGTTTCCTCATGAAGTGGTATGTCATATTTCCAATTATACTGGGCTGGCAGAGTTCTGAGGAATGTGTGTGTGTGTGTGTGTGTGTGTGTGTGTGTGTGTTAAAGTACCATGTCACTGAGCTGGTTCAGTCCCAGTGTGTATGAGTGCAGACCAGAGGCCGTCTCCTCATTATGTTTCACGATATCCAGAAGATTCTGCTCCCAAACACCTCTCCTGTGACGCTCTTCTCTCTAGAACACACAAAACCACACAACACTGTCTCAGTCCGGCTTCATGCAGCTTCTTACAAGTTACTGTTTGCTGAAAAATGTTTTTGTGGAAGAACTAGACAGTTTTCCACAAACACCTTGTTTCTGATCTGGTTTGTTTTCATAACATGTCTGCTTTTAGACAAGTGGAAAGAAAACATAAAATACACGTTGAAGTGTTTTTATTGCACTTTATCTGCTTGCGTCTGTAGATTTTGGTTCCATTCCACATCTTTAAAAGGTTGTTTCCCCACCTCAGCAGAACTGACATGCACCAAACCTTACAGTTTTATTCTTAAATATATTCTACAGGTTATTACTGTGGGGTTTGTTCGCATTTCATTAACCCGATTTTATTATTGCACTTTATCATTTATTCTACATTTTAATTACAACATATATCTTTAAAGGGTTGTTTCTCCACTTCAGCAGCACTTACAAACACTAAACTTTACAGTTTTTTTCCTCTCTATATTCTGAAGGTTTTTACTGTGGGGTTTGTTTATATTTCATTCACTGGCTTTATAATTTAACTTTTTCTATTTGCGTCTGTTTGCACAAAATTAGTTTTCCCTCCACTTCAGCAGCACTTACTAACACCAAACCTTACAGTTTTATTCCTCTCTATATTCCTCTCTATTTATATTAGGGGGCAGTCGTGGCCTAATGGATAGGGAGTTGGGCTTGTAACCCAAAGGTCGCAGGTTCGAGGCCCAGGTCCGGCA
>JAUCMU010000126.1:1800172-1838530 GCA_032275025.1 Enteromius treurensis
AGATAAATTGTAGCCTATCACAGCTAGGCAAACGTGTGAATGTTCACGGTGCATTTTATGCAAACAACTCTAATCGTAGTTGTGAATCTATATTTACAGTAGGCATAATTGTCATTGCGTATGCAGCATGAGTCAAATACAATCTTCTGTCGTGAACAGTGAACAGTTGTATATCTGACTATGCATCCGGTGCCAGAGCCACTACACAAGATGGGTGCCACACCAGAGCCTTCAGCCACCAAGGATATGAAGCCAGTCTTCAGCAGTCATGGATGCCACTCCAGTGTCCCAAGCATTGTGCATGTTGCATTTGAAGACACCTGGGTGTTCCAAGGGCATTTGAGGCTGGTGTCCAGTCTGGCAGACCCACTACTGATGTCAGTGCGTGCAGCAGGTGTCCCAAGAACTTCAGCCATGGTCACCTGAGAGACTCTTCCCCTGTCCTCTGTGCTCCCAGTTTTGGCAGTTGCTATTTTAAGTGTGTGGGCAGCACACTGCTCCCTAGAGGCCCCACCCTCCTACAAGACCTTGTTTGTTCACGAGCCCGCTCTCCAGACCGCCCCAGTCCCAGAATCCTCTCCAGGACCCCTTGAGGTGTCAGCTGATACTGTACATCCTCTAGAGATACTCCCGCCAGTGGCTGCAGGATCTCCTGGGGTATCGTCATCATGCCCAGTCCCAGCACTCAGGGCCACACCAGCCTTGTCACAGCCACAGAGGCCGTCCTTGAACTTTCGTCTTGCCCTGCGATGGCCAAAAGGGCCACCAAGGAACTCTCGTCATGCTTAGTCCTGGCCACGGAGGCCATTGACCCCTCGTTCTGCCCTGCCACGGCCAGGTTTCTGTTCTGTCGGCCTCGTCCTGGAGCGTCTTCACCCGGACTGGCTCTTCCATGGCTCCCTGCCCTGCCTGCACCACCGTGGCCCAATGGACTGGCCCTTTTATTTTTAAATATTGTAATCCCTTGTGTCTGTGTCCCACTTCGCCCCCTGTTTGTTTATAACCTTGATAACCAATCCGTGTTTGCTACAGAGCATTGACTCTGCGCCCTTGCAAAGCGTTTTCAGAAGTTCTAGACTAGTCGTGTGCTTCCTTGTTCTGCCGTGTACAGACCTCAGCCTTGCCTTTGGATTATTGCTCTGTCTTGCCCCTTTTGACTCTGTTTGCCGATTGACCGACCCTCGCTAGCCTTAGGACTCTGTTTTTGTTTTGCCTCCTCCACTCCTGTTTGCTGTTGTATTGACCCTGCTTGTTTACCATGTTTATCAATAAAGCACATGGATCTACACGCCCCGTCTCTTCGCTACACATTTATTTAACCTAAAGAAACAATTGAAAAAAAAAAAAAAAGATTTAGCTTAATAGCATTTAATTTTAATATGCTTATTTTATGACTTTTAGCACTCACATCACTAATGCTCAAAGAGTAGCTAATGCTAGCGATGCCAGTGTCATGGCTTTGATTGTCAAGCACTGCATGAAAAATTGTGCATCCAATGCAATGCAAGTTTCTCTGAATGAAAGCATCTACCAAATGCATGAATAGGATTGTCAGGGGTCAGAAACTGCATGAGGATGTTTGATGTGTCGTAATGACAAACAAGTGTTAATGAGTAAATCTCATTCTGAGTGGATTCTGTGTGTGCTGCGGGTTTGTAGATGGTCTTTTAAGGTCATGAAGTTTAAAGCCTCTCGAGCACTTTTAAAGACGCTTAACGGACTGAAACAAAACACGCTGGAATAAACAGACAGATGAACATCACAGCCTCCATTACGGCCATTTGAAGAGCAGATTAAACTGGACTTGTGCATTAAACACGCTCAAACGACATATGCTGTCAGCACACCGCACAAATCCTGCGCTCTGAGCACAGCTCGTTCACACACACACACACACACACACACACACACACACACACACACAATCACAGCCGTCAGGAGCCATTCATCTGTCACTCCCAAAACAATTGTCAGCATCACTATTTATTTCTATTTAGCATTACCAACATCTCATTTTATATAATTTTTTAATTTTACTTTTTATACATTGCATTTATTGTAATGCCTTATTTACATAAAATAAGCATATTGTTAAATATATTATTATTTATTCATTATCATTTCTGTTTTATTTGCATTATACACACACACACACACACACACACACACACACACACACACAATGTCTCAATGTTGATCATTATTTCATTTCACTGAAAGTTTCATGTTTTACTGTGCATCAATAATATGACAATACTACATGCCACTTTAGTATATATTTTTTATTGTTTTTTTTTTTGTAACTCGCTTGTAAATCGCATTTATTTCTGTTACTGATTGTTACTAACTGCAGTAACATTTTTAGTTACTTTTTGTATAAAGTTTTTTGTCACTTACTTGTAAAGCACTTTGAATTGCATTAGATTTGCTTGAAAAGTACTTCAATCAAAAGCCATTATTGTATTCACAAAAGAACATAACTAATGTTTAAACTGAGAAATTCTACACTTTTATCCAGTTAATGACCTCAATTCAGATTTGATGTCTGCTACAGGTTTCAGAAAAGTTGGCACGGGGCAACAAAGGGCTGAAAAAGCAGAAAATTAGGAAAAGATTCAGCTGGGAGAATATCTAGCAACTCATTAAGTTAATTGACATCAGGTGTGTGGCATGATTGGATATGGAAGAGATGTCTTAGAGAGGCAGAGTAAAGACGGGCAGGTGCTGTCCAATCTGTGAAAGAGTGTAAAAAGATTGGAATACTTTAAAAACAACGTTTCTCAATGTCAGATTGCAAAGGCTTTGCAAATCTCATCATCTACAGATTTAGAGAAGCTGCAGAAATGTGTGTATAAGAGACAAGGCTGAAGATGTTTGTTCTCATGGTCTTCAGGTGCTCAGACGACACTCATCACATGATTCTGTCATTAACATTAATACATGGGCCCAGGAATACTTACAGAACCCCACTGTTGGTAAACACAATCCTCCGAGACATCTGAAGATGACAACTAAACTATCATGATGTGCTTCAAATGGACTGTTTGTGGACAGGTGTCCAAATTTGGCATTCTTGCTGTAAAACATGAGGAGGAGATCTTCAGTGTGTTATCAGTGTTCAGTTCTAAAGCCTCATCTCTGATGCTATGGAGGTGTATGAGTGTATACGGCAGGAGCAGCTTCATGTTCTGGAAGACACTATGAATACTGAAAGGTATATAAAGGTTTTAGAGCAACATATGCTGTCCTCCAGATGAGGAGTATTTCCGGGGAAGGTCTTGTGTATTTCAGCAGGACAATACTAAACACACACTGCAGCGATTACAGCAGCATGACTTCTAGAAGAAGAGTCCTGCCTGCAGTCAAGATCTTTCACCTGTAGACAACATCTGGAGCATCTTTAAACTAACGATACATCAAAGATGACCACAAACTCTTCAGCAGCTGGAAACCCGTATCAGACAAGAATGGGACCAAACTCCAGAAACTCAGTCATAACCTTGATGCCCAGACGTCTTCAAACTGTTTTGAGAAGAAGAGGAGATGCTAAACCTTGGTAAACATGCCCCGTCACAACTTCTGTGAAATACAAAATCAACACATTTCCAGAAATTCACGTAATTCATTAACAACTTATCGTTTCACTAAAATCAGTTTATTTTGTGTTGTTTCATGTTGTATATTGTTTGTAAAGCATTTTGAGTGACATTAGATTTGTTTGAAATGTGCTTTAATTAAAGTTTGATTGATTACATATAATATAAAGCAGAGAAGAAAAGTGGTTTGATATTGTTAATATATAATGCAGTATTATCGACAGCTGAGAGCACAAACCATCAAACCTAAGACTCTTTCAGAGATGATAACTGTCTGCATACATCACTTGCATAATAAATATTAAGGACCTTTTTGTTTACTTTTGATGATAAAATGTTTATAATGTGTTTGAGCCACAAATCAAATCTAAAATCTGGATCTTGTTGTAAAACTAGTCCTGATCTAACACACACACACACACACACACACTCTCACGGCGGCGCGCTGTGTGTCTGGCAGTGTTCTGTGTTTTGTTGTGGCTTTGATGCGTTGAACACTGCCAACATTTGGTTATGCAAACATGCCGCTTGGAATCCCGGACGATCCCACAGAGACACATCTGTTCCTCCTTTACACACACACACACACACACACACCTTCAGACTGCTCAACAGATCCCAACAGCAAGATCATCTCTGAATCTGACCCCTGACCTCTGACCCTGAGGAGCACCACTGCGACACTCATCACATCACGATCTCAAACTCATGACGCGTCTATTGGCTGAACATCATGTTAATGCTCTCTCTCTCTCTCTAGGCTGTGAGCGGGCGATCAGCGACTTTCTTTAAAAATTGTTGGTAATGAGAAGGAGCAGCCCCTCTGCCAGCTGGTGAGTGTGTGCAAAGATTTGTGATTCTTCAGGCTATAGTCATCGATGGAATGGTTATAAGTAAAATTCATGTAATTGTAATATATATGTGTGTGTGTGTGTAGATATGTGTCTGTTTGTAGAAATGTTTGTTGCAATAGTATTACAATATTTTTACATTTGGTACTAGTGTATACATATGTGTACATATTCAATATATTAGTATGAATTAAAATATTAATAGTAATATTTTGTTTTATCATATTTAAAAATGATATTGTAATATTATATAATATTATGTTAATGATACTGTTTTATTAAAAATAATTATAGCTTATGGTGGTTGTGTCATGTCTTGCTGTTTTCAGTGTCTCCTACTCCACTCTTTTAAGATTAAGATCTTTTAGGATTTCATTTTTGTTTTTCTTTTTAAATAACATTTGAGTGCTTTCTCCTGCTGTATTCAGTACTGGGTTTCTTAACAAAGCAGCTTCGCCTTTTTGTATGTGATTTTAGTATAGTAATATTTTACATTTTTCTGTTTCAACTGTAATATATCATATATATTATATTATAACAGCAAGTACATGTAACATATGTAACAAGGACACCTTAAAAAAATTGTTACAAAATTTTATTTATGGTTTAATTTTGGTTAAATATAATGACCCTGGTATATTGTTCAGGCATGGATTAATCTGTAGAGTAATGTATAACTTCACAAGCAAAATGATTGATACTTGATAGTTTCTGTAACACTAAAGATCCTGAAGCTCCATCATCTGCAGAGATTTCTATTAGCCCACAAAGTTAACCTAATTTGTTATGCATCCATAAGCTGAATCTGTGATCTATCCCCTCTAGGCGGGTCTCCAGATGTGTGTGGCTGCTGATTGGAGGAGGCTGTACTGGTGGGTGGTCCTCCAGTGGGTAGTGGGCGTGGTTCTATCAGCGCCCTGTGCTCAGCGCTGCGACTGTCTCCCAAAACTCCTGATAGCGAACTGCTCCTCAAGACAACTGTCTTCTGTTCCCGCGGGTGTACCTGACAACACCCTGTTGCTTAACTTAACCAGCAACCTCTTAAAGACTGTATCACAGCGACAGTTCTCCGGGCTGATGCAGTTACGCGAGCTGGACCTCAGCGATAACGCACTAACAGTGATCGAGGTCGAAGCCTTTGCCGGTTTGCGGAATCTTGTTGTGCTGAATTTATCAAGTAACCATCTAAAGATCATCCCGGTCGGAGCCTTCTCCGGTCTCCGCAGCGTTCAGTTCCTGGACGTCAGCCAGAATGAGATCTTGGTGCTCCTGGACGATATGTTTAGCGAGATGTCGTCTCTCCAGAAGCTGGAGGCCAGCGACAACGATCTGGTGTATATCTCTAACCGCGCTTTCAACGGTCTTTCCGACCTGCAGGAGCTGAACCTTGACCGATGCAACCTGACATCGGTTCCGACTGAAGCATTTTCGCGACTCTCCGGAATCGTCAGGCTGCGTTTGTGCCGACTTGGACTCACGACACTTCCCAACAACTCCTTCCGCCAGCTGGGACGTTTGCGTGATCTTGTAGTTTCCCATTGTCCCTGGTTGGACTCGTTAGCCGCTAACAGCCTGATTGGACTTAATCTCACATCGCTAACACTCAGGCACTGCAATCTGAGCGCTGTACCGTATTCCCCACTGCATCACCTCGTCTACTTGCGATACCTGGATTTATCGTACAACTCAATTACTGTTATCCTTTCTGATCTTCTTGGGGATTTGCTACGACTCCAAGAGCTGCATGTAGTCGGTACAGGGCTTCTACGGATAGAGCCCGGCGCTTTTCGCAACCTTGCGCTTCTACAGTTCCTTGACGTGTCGGAGAACCGTCTGGTGACACTGGAGGAGTCTGCGTTCCATTTGGGCACTGCTTTAGATGTTCTTGGATTAGACGGGAACCCGTTGGCGTGTGATTGCAGGCTTCTTTGGGCGATGCGCAGACGCCAGTGGCTTCGCTTCGAGGGACATCTGCCAATTTGCACAACACCTGTGCAGGTGCAAGGCCGGACATTTGCTGACTTTACCGAGGCTGAGATTCCTAGGTTGTTTACATGCAGACAAGCTCGCATTCTCACACGGAAGCCGCAGGATGTTCGGACGGACGAAGGACATACAGTTTTGTTCTTCTGCGCAGCCGACGGAGATCCAGCGCCGTCGATTATTTGGCTGAATCCCAAACGCTCTGTTATTTCCAGCTCGGGCCGGATTCGCACGCTTGCTAATGGGACCCTGGAAGTGCGCTATGCACAAGTACAGGACAGCGGATATTACCTGTGCATCGCTTCGAACGCAGCCGGGAACGACAGCGTCTCAGTGAGTCTGCGGGTGCGGGGGTTTCCGGCCTCCGCTCGCAACCGCTCTGGCTCATTCTTCCTGGAAGGATGGAGCTTCACGTCCGGGCAAGTGGCGGTCAACGGATCGCAGCCGTTTCCATTCGATGTGAAGACGCTGGTGATCGCGGTAACCATGGGTTTCCTGTCGTTCCTGAGCTCGGTGGCCGTTTGCTTCATTTTCATGTTTTTCTGGAGTCAGAGCAAAGGGCAGATAAAGCACACGGCGACTATCGACTTTGTGCCGCGCAGCACGGCGACGACATCCGGAGGCGGACGGACGATGGAGACGGGCAGGTTCACCATGAAGCTGATCTGAAAACTTGACAACATGAGATGTTTGAGGTGCTACTAGATATCCAGAGTTTCCCTTAAGACATGAGGGTAAGATGCATGAAAGGTTAGCTCACCCCAAAAAATACAATTCTGTCATGCATTACTCACCCTCATGTTGTTCCAAACCCGAATCTTCAGAACACAAATATATATATATATTTGATGGAATTTGAGAGCTCTCTGACCCTCCACAGACATGATCAGTGTTGTTTACATTTGGGGGGAGGAAGAACACACATGTACGTAAGCTGCGTAATCATTGTTGTTTGTGCTTCCAAAATGGCAGAAGACAGTTAGTCAGGGGAGAAGAATTGTGGGATGGATGAACTGGCAGAGTCACACATTTGTAGAAACAAGTATTTGAACTTAACATTTCTTCTACATATCTGCAAATGCATTTTTATGGTTTAGGAAAGTTTAAAAACTACATACAGCACCTTTAACCCTCTGATTATTTCACAGGATGTTTGACCCATGTGTGATTTTGCTTAAAGGCACAATATGTAAGTTTTCGCCACTAGAGGTCGCATTTACAAAACCATAAGAGAGGTGATGTTCGAGTTTAGTGGAAATTTGTTCTCGCTTTATTTCGTTGACACTTCCAATATCTTCTCGCCTCGGTTTGTATACAGTGTGTGTGGAGAGTGTAATCATGATCCAATGCACATTAAATAACTACCACTTCTGCATTTGTCCTCGTGTGTTGCCGTAGTATTCACAGGCGGAAACCGAAGATAGCGTGGATATTGTGTCATTGATAGGCGACAATGGACAGGGACGGTTCATTATTTAATTGTCAAATCCTACAGAACTTCTGAGATAATGTCAGCACACAACTGCATGGAATATAGAACACTGGGCAACGAGTTTTGGGGTATTTTATTACAAAAATCTTTCATATTGTGCCTTTAAAGAACACTTATTAAACCATTTATTTCTTGACATTTTGTGAATTTTCTGGGCTTACATGAATCTTTAGTGTTTTATGTTGTGTTGACTTTAGTTTATTTTTGTGAATTGCATGGAAACGGTCAGTTCAACCTCAAACTCACCTCATTGTGTTCAGTTTCTCAGAAATGAGGGCTTTTTTTCTGTCCAGTAAATGTAAAATCTTAATTTTCTGCCCAAGGTCTCTACATGTCATAGCATGAGGTACTGATGGTACTGCTGATGGTACACGATCATTCAACTACTCGCTTTAACCATTTACACAATTTATTTCTGTGTTTTTGAGTTCGGGTTGAATTTAATTGTCATTAGGACTCCACTGTGATTTTCCTAAAGTAGATTCCTGAGGATCAACTTTACAATAATTCAGTTTTTAAATGATTATTTAAAAAAAGGTTTTGAGGCATTAAATCAGATCATTTGAGCATGAGCTGCATGAACGCATGAGTGAGACACTGATCAGATTTTTAGCATCTATAAACCAGAGAAAGTGAGCAATAATCAAGCTTTAATCAGACAACAACGGGAGGAAAGATCTCAGGTTAATTACGCTCGGTTTGAATCCCGCTCTGTAAATCCAGAAGTAATTATATCATGTATTTAGTGAATTAAATATTGAATGCGCTGCATCTCAGGATTGTGTGAATGTCTGCATGAGTTTTTGTATGTTATTTTAGTTTGTTAATGATGCTTTTAGAGACAACAGCAGCCAAAGCTGTGCAACTCACTATTTATGAATTTATGCATACACGGCTCTAATAACAGCTTTATGCAATCCAACTCAAAGCAATGTCCCATCATGCACTGCTGTTTAATTAGCATAAATGATCATTTGATAAAAGTGTTTGTAAGGCATTTATAAGTGATAAGTTAATGATGAACTAATCATTTACAAAACATAACTATGTGTTCATAAATAATAAGTGATATATTACTGTTTATCTTTGTTTTGTAGATAGAGTTATGAATCATTTACAAGTGAATAGATGATGATTAACTAATCATTTTTACAAAACGTGACAAATTATTAAGTAATGTAGAATGTACAATTTTTTTGTTTTTTATGTAATTAATTATATATTCATCTATATTAATTATGAGTTGACATTTCTGTGGCTAATTCATATGACCGCACTCGTACGATTTGTCTAAAACCCCGCTGATGGGGTTTAGGGGCGGGGTTAGGTGTAGGTCATTCATCCAAATTCATATGAATTGGCAACAATTTTTGCAAAAATTGTATGAATTTGTTCGAGTGAGATTGTACGAATTAGTGCCCTTATAAAATATGCATGAATTGCCGTGAGATCGAGCTGTCAGACCTGTTGTGTAAACGCGTTAGTAAATCATTTACCACACTTTCTGCATACCCTATTCTAAAGTGTAAACTACTCATCAGTCGTAAATTCAGTGTATACGCACACAAAACCTTTCACCAGCAGGCTTGTAAAACATTTACAACTGAGAAGTTGTTTACACTTTAGAATAGGGTATGCAGAAAGTGTTGTAAATGATTTATCAATGTGTTTACACAACAGGTTTTGAATCTTTTGTAGTGTGTACTGCAATGTAAAGACTGACTGGTGAGGGTTAGACATGTATTCTCTGACACAGATGGAGTATATGTAACACTATGAGATAATAGTACAATATAATGATTTATAAATGATTAATATATTACTATAATATATTAATATATAATAATATTTTAACGAGTAACGTATTAACCATTACCAAGGATATGTTTGATTATTTCATGATATGCTATTTTCTTAAAGGTATTTGTACATTGTTCACATGTTACTAAATAATTTGTGAACATATAATAAATGATTAGTTCATCATTAACTAATCATTTGTAAATGACTTCATAAAACATACATAAATTGCTAACATATCACTTATTAATTGCTTATGAAAGTTTAGTGAATGATTAGTTGATCACTTATGAATGCCCTGCAACTGAACATTATTATAAAGTGTTAGCGAGTGTTTTGTTCTGTTAAGATTCTGTCATGTCAACAGTTTTTCTCTCTTGAGCGTTTATGAATGTCGTTCTGTTTATGAAGCATCTTTTTTGCATATATTAAAATATATTTTTTTATTGTTCTATGTGCTAGTCAAAGAATGACTGCATTTCTTTGTTTAAACACTTGTTTAAAGATTTTGTCTGAGACGTCTTTTTCTGTAACAAACGGCTGCCAAAAGCATTAAAGTCATCTTGAAATGATTTGTTTGATTCAATACGTTCCTCATCAAATATCAAATTAGTCTTTTTCTTCTTTCAGTTTTATAGAATACTGGGGGAAAATAATTTCACTCTGTTGTATTTTTGTGAGTATTCCAAGCAGGGCGATAAACAGCATCCTATTATTAATGAAAACCTCCAGCAGCTCTCTCTGTATTCTGGGTGTTGTGATTCGCTCAGGTTTTAATCTACAGTATATAAACTTGCTCTCGATCACGTCCAGTAAATCAGCTTAGAGCAGAAAAACTACAGGCTGAATGAACACCATTCACACACATACAGTGTTTAATAAAGGCTTTGTCCCCTTATAGTAGTCCTCGGAGGTTATGACCAACTTCAATACATGGAAAAATAAGAATATTATAAAAAAAGTAAAAAAAAAACACGATATATATATATATATGTTTAATTATTAAGGTTTGCAGTTTGGCATGTCACCTGATTAACGTGTGCCTATTTTTTTTAATGTTTATTTTTGAACAGAAACCCATGTTTTCTATTATATTTGTGGAAAGTACATGCAGATGATTCATAAAATCCCCGCTCATCTTCACATTCGTGTTCTGATCTCTGTCTTTTGAGATTAAACTCGTTTGGGTTTTATGTTTGTCTGACAGATCAGAGCCCAGATTAGAAGTTTCCCGTCAAACGTCCGTCTGTCGTCTGTCCCATGATTCATGATCAGTTCAGGAGCACCGGCGCCTCCGGCTGCTCAGATCATCACATTACACATCAATCACATCATCATTATTATTACTGCTCACTCAGCTTGAGCCGTATTTAAGTGGTTTAAGAAAGGGCCTTAATCCAGATATTTTAATTTTTTACAAATGAGTTCCACAGAAATATTCACACTGATACTGTGCCTTCAGCTCATTTCTCAAAACCATTCAAGAGTGGGATAAACATACATAAGAACTCTGTTGTAATGCTCCTGCTCTCAAAACAACTCAAACGTTGACAGCTTTTTACCACGACCATCTTTTTGTTATGGTTCTTTGAATTTGGCACATTTGATTTGATCTTATCATCAAATACGCGTCGTACAAGGATCCATAAAAAACACTGACAAAGAAAAAACGGCACATTATTTGGATTTCCTTAGAGCCGTTTTTCTAGTTCTTATATCCATATTAATGCTCCATCAAAATGATCCCAGAAAAAAAAGCCACAAATTGGGCTGATGGTGCAATAAATGTCCGCAATGAAATAAAAAAAGCTGAAAAAAAGCTCCTCCCTAAAGCATCCTTAAAGAGTGCAGAGAAAGGTCACCGCAAAATGCTGTAAAAACTCAAACAGGCAAATTCAAGGGTCCATAAAAAAAAGGGTGTTAAAGAAAAACAGCTCAAAATGTTATTAGAGCAGTTGGCTTATTCAATGCACCCTCAGAGAAAGTGCATGTGTTCAGTCTCAAATAAGCCAAGTTCAAAGGCCCATAGAGAAAGACTGATAGAGGAAAAACTGCCCAATATTGGGACATCATTAAAGTAGTAGACCTAGTACGAAGCCCTTCGGTCTGTTTTAATGCAACATCTATGAGCTTGGAGAAAATGAGCTGCTAAGTGGGCTGATGGTGCAAAAAGCACATGTTTATTTTCAAATGTCAAGGGGCCGTAAAAAAGACTGGCGAATTAAACAATGCCCAAAATATGCATCTCATTGCAGCCATCACTATAGTGTAGTGCGAAGATCTTGTGTTCACTCCACCTCGAAGCAAACAGACAATTCAAGCAAAACAGGCGTCTTCATTCAAGCACGGTCAGATAGGCCAAGTTCACGGGGGTATAAAACATTACCGATCAAGGATTTAATTGGAGCATTTATGTCTGCTTTAGTGCTCGCTCAGAGGTGCTGGAGCAAACTGGGCTGATAAAAGAAGACTGGTGAAGTAAAAATGAAGTATATTGGAACAATATAAAAAAACGCCACATACGCCCAATTCAAGTGGTCATAAAAATGAGTGACGAAGTAAAAACAGCTTGAACTGGTGATTTCATTAGAGAAGCTGTCCCGTTACGAAGCTTGTATTTCCTGCTTAACACACCCTAAAAGGAAACGAAGAGATGGCCTGCCTCTACACATGAGGAATAATATATTCCAAGCTGAGAAAACGGCGATTTCTTTAATCAAGCCCTTAGGTCCACTCTCAGACTGCGCTGATGGGGCAATGAATACATCTGTGTATCCTCAGAGAGTTTTGATCCGTTTCTGTTCTGTTTGGATGCAGGAAATTCACTGCAAATCGAGTCTATCGTTGATTATGCTGCGTTCATAAAACAGGATTAAAAACCTTCCAATATTAGGATATTACTAGAGCAAGAGCAGGAGTATGAAGCACTTATATCAGCTTGAATGCACCCTCAAAGGAAGAAGAAGAACCGAATGGGCTGAAGGTGCAGCACATGCTGATTAAACACCCAGGATCAGTACGTGTGTGGACGCTCCAGCAAAGAACCGCACAGCTCCTGATAAGCATGTATATATTTATTTATTTGTTTGTTGAAATATTTCAAGTTTTGTAATATTTCCCCAGAAAAATGTAAACTTCTCCATATTCACAAAAAGAAAGACATTTCTGTTTATCAATCATTGTCAATGAAATGAAATTCATAATTACAATAATAATCATATTTGAATATAATATCTTTATAATAATAATAATAATAATATGAACATTCAAAACATCACTCCATATTCAGAGATGCTCCACTCTAGAATCAACAAATCTCCCGCGCATTCGAGAATATTTCCATGGGTAAATATATAAATATATACATCCTACGCTCCTGAATCGGGTCGGAGGGTCAAGGGTCAATGCTATGGCTTGTCCGTGTCTATGGCTAAATTGGCGGCGAGGACCGTTCGTTTCATCATGAAGACAAACTCATAGCAGTAAGAGCTAGTGTGCTACACGATGGGGAAAAGATACACGATCACGACCTGTCGTAGCATAATTGACCCCTATACACAAACGCTGGCTGATGGGAGTGCAAGACTGCGCCGAAAGAGTGAGAAACCACGTATCGATACACGTCCGTATGGCATGGCGTGTAAAAGTGAGCGCTCAAGTTCAGCCAATCAGAGCTCGCCAGGGGAACTGTAGGCACAGGAACACTGTTTATTATCATTATGTTTTCATAACTAGAAGTACCTGAAATGCAGACGAAATGCAGTAATACTCTGAACAGAAAAAAGTAAATAAAGACAAAAGTAATCGACTAAAGCCCCAGCAAAGCAGCTACTGGCGTATATGAGTATCATCCATCGAACACCAAGAAAAGAGAAAAACTCAACCGACTTAAAATGAGAGAAACGTTCCATCGGTAAATCTGGACTCTATGTACAGAAATCAGCAGCCGACCTCGCCGGATGACGTCAGTGCTCGAGTGTGTGTGTGTGTGTGTGTGTGAATAGAGCACGAGCGCTGTTCTCAAACCTAGTGAGCCGCGCTGACCACTACAGCTCCTCACAGACTCCACCACAACAAATATCAGATCAATACTATTTTATGAAAATATGAACAGACATCTGTAGGGAAGCACCATTAGGGAGCGTGTCATGCTAGCTCGCTTAAACGTATAGTAAGAAGAATAATCATATGAAACGAGAGCGGTCGCGGCAGCACAAACAAACGCATGACCACTTCAGCTCATCTAACAGACAAACACCAGCTCTTCCCTCGGTTACATTCTTATTGATTACGTTTAATGATTAAACTATACGTCCAATCCATAAAACATGAACAATTGAATTCGTTTGAACGATGACAGGGTCTCTGTAACCGTTTTAAGGGTTAAATTACATTTAACTGATGAAAAAACATGCATAATTAATTGAAAATGTGCAACTTTACCAACAGTTTAAAAATAACAATTTTAGGGCCCTCTGAGATCCATTTAAATTCAAAATACATGTTTCAGTTAATTTTTAATTATGAGGCCTTAGAAAGTGCGTTTATGATTTAATATAAATGTATATAAACCTCAACAAATAAACAAATCTTTTAATTCATCAATTGAAGATGAACAACTGCTTCTCTTTCTTGGTAAAACGGGGTTTCCTGTTAAAATGATACAAATTCTGGGATGTTGAAAACTTTCAGAAGTACATTCTATTACGTTAAACTCAGCTAAATATGTAAGACTGGATTAGTATCATACAGCCTCTCAATGCATGCTGGGATGTGTGAAGCATGGGAGCGGGCGGCTCACTAGGGTCTGAGAGAGCTTCAGTGGGCGGCCGGATGATTGTAGCATCCGGGCATTTGGCACAAACACACACCAGCACTATACGAACACGTCCGCTCGCTCTCCAGAAAACAGCACAGCCAACGAGCGCTCTTCCTCTCTTGGTCCACGCAGCGAAGCGAGCGAGTCACATGACCTTCTCCGTCGGAGGTGAGCAAACGCGTGATCATGGAACAAAGCGAGTGTCCGACTCACTCGACTAGTCTTTTTTTTGCCCTGTTGTTCTCGATGGAGCTCTTTAGGCACGGAGAGGAGAGCCCGCCCCCCCCACTCGGGACAGGAAAGGGCGGGGTTCTGAGCGGCACGCCGACGTCTGAGTGGCTCAGAAAGAATCAAGCCCCTCAAAACATCATTTGAAAAAAACAAGATTTGTTATTGAGTCATTATTAGGAAGTTGAGGCTGCAACTGATCACACTCACACACACACACACACACACTCACGTACACAAACACATTCCTGCAGTAAAGAGAGAGAAAGAGAGAGAGAGAGAGAGAGAGAGAGGCAGGGGATGATGGGAAGAGAATGAGAGCATATAAAGTCGTCTCTCTCTCTCCGCCCGTCTGTCTGCGTCGATTTTCTTTTTGTGCTATCGGTGTGATTGTTTCGGCCTCTAGATGCTGATTGTCGTCCATTTGGCTCAAAAGATTCAGAAGAAAGAGAGAAAGACAGCAGGAGAGAGAGAGAGAGACACACACACACCTGAGGAATAGATAGTTATATATCACTTATATACATATATATACTCTCAGCGTGTGTGAGAGAGAGAGAAAGAAAGAGAGAGAGAAAGTTTGTCCAGTTGAAGTTGGTTGTCCTGCTCAGGCTCCGCCTCTCTCTTCTCTCTCAGCCAATCATCAGACACTCCTGGGTTGAGGTTCAACCAATCACAGGTCCGCTAGTCCTGCACGGGCCAATCATGTTCCAGAGTGGGCACCATAAATCGGCTGAGGGAGAAACAGAAGCCGGGAATTAGTGACCCGATCCGGTTATACACTTAAATTCGTCACGACAGCAAGAACTCTGTATTTGACGTACATGTAAAAATAAACTTGTGGAAAGAAAATATGAGCATGATGGCATGGAGAAGAGCAGCGTGAACGTTCAGCTAAACATCTCCTGCTGTTCGGCTGAAGAAAGTAAGTCTGTGGCTTTGAAACGACATGAACAAATGGGAAGATGAGTGGATGAGTGGAAACAGAGGACAGAACAGAAGGAATTCATGTCATTCTCCAGCAGCCAATCACAGGCCCTCCTTCTGAGGACATGCTGCTACCGTCAGCCAATCACTGTGATCCATCTTCACTTCATCACAGACATGCAGTGTTCACTGCTGGGGCTGGGCGGCACAACAAAACACTGTACAACATTACATTGTACTGTATACACCTATTCACACAAACTGTAAAGATTTAATAACAGCCCACGCTCACAACTATGATCATAATGACACAGACGAACAATATCACTGGAGCAACTGACAGCCAATCAGAATCCATTTTGCATTTAAAGAGACAGATGACGAAGCCGAAGAATGAACAAAGCATTGTTATACATTATCGTTACAATTGTTGCTATGGTTACTGTTACAATATCACTTTAGTTATCGGTAGAGATATCATTTTATTTTATTACAGTTGTTGCTATAGTTACTGTTACAATATCACTATTGTTATCTGTATAGTTCTCATTTTATTTATTTAGTTTTTACAGTTGTTGCTATGGTTACGGTTACAATATCACTATAGTTATCGGTATAGTTCTCATTTTGTATTATTTATTTTTTTACAGTTGTTGCTATGGTTACTGTCACAATATCACTATAGTTATCGGTATAGTTATCATTTTATTTTATTTTATTACAGTTGTTGCTATGGTTACTGTCACAATATCACTATAGTTATCGGTATAGTTATCATTTTATTTTATTAGAATTGTTGCTATGGTTACTGTCACAATATCACTATAGTTATCGGTATAGTTATCATTTTATTTTATTAGAGTTGTTGCTATGGTTACTGTCACAATATCACTATAGTTATCGGTATAGTTATCATTTTGTATTATTTATTTTTTACAGTTGTTGCTATGGTTACTGTCACAATATCACTATAGTTATCGGTATAGTTATCATTTTATATTATTTTATTACAGTTGTTGCTATGGTTACTGTTACAATATCACTATAGTTATCGGTAGAGTTATCATTTTAGTTTTTGTTACAGTTATTGCTATATTTATCACTAAAGCTAACATTATGGTATTTCTATAGTTATCACTAGATGTGCAATACCGTGCTATTGTAGTTGTTGAAATGCTATCAATTATCAGTATAATTATTTTTATAGTTATCAGAGTAGTTATTGGTATAGATATTGGCTTGGTTATCGGTACAGTTATCAGTATAGTAAAACTCTTTGAAGGATTGGGTGGTAACGTACATGACAATGTTTATGTGTTTGGTCTTGGTGGAATAGATCTGCTGAGACTTACTGCTGCCAGTACATCCACAAGATGCATGCTGCACATATAATATGAAATAACCTCTATACAGCGTACACCAAACACCCTGTAGCAGATCTATACAGGTGGACCTGGGGAGGTGAAAGGTTTCTGAAGCGCACTGCAAACGGTACAGCAAACACTAGCCAAGAATTTAAGCACTAAGCAGCAAGCTCATTGGCTGCCTAAAAAGAAGCAAGCCAGCTGCGCCATGTGATAGTGATATCATAAGGTCAGATTGAGTCGCACAATCTAGAGTTTCCTGACAGAACTTTGGATTCATCACTACCGTTATTGGTATATTTATCACTGTACAGATGTACTGATACTGCTGTTGGGTTTTGACTTGATGGCTGAAATATTATCAGAGAAATGATTCTCAGGTCAGTGTGGATTCCACAGACACAGAAGTATTCATCAGTAATATTTTTCTGGGACACAGCTGTATCTTACAAGAGTCTAGTGATGCCCCTGTCTGATACCACAAGCCAATACCACACAGAGTGCTGTGCGCAGACAAAGAGACACCAACAACAGAACAACAGAAGAAGATGTCATTAATATAACGTTAAAGATGTAATATTCAGGCCTGTGTGCACAAGAACTGGTAAGTAAAGCACGTTGGGTGTACTGATCACGTGGAGGCACATGTGTGAACGCTTGTCGAGTGGATAGCCCTGAACAGCAGTAGATTGGTCAAATATGCCAAAAGCAAGTAAATAAAACTAGAGCTGCAACAACCGATCATTATCGATAATGCGAGAATCAAAAACGATTTTCATTATCGATCAGTCGGGTCTGCCCATAGTGCACCAATGACAGCACTGAATAATGGACAAAATGCATCTAAAACAGTGGAGGAAACAGACTGAAATGCTGCGGGAGAAGTACATTATCCAAGCTGCCCAGAACATGAGGATTCTAAGCTTCAAGCTAATACATTAAGGTAATGGCTTGCCTCGTCAGGCGCTTTAACATCCTCAGCCACAGCGCCACAAAAAGTTGACGTCATATCCTGTAAATGTCACAAATTCAAGCAATTCCGTTTTTGAATAAAGGTCCGTCGTGTAAAATCTTCACTGAATGAGCGCCGGCCCGACAGACAGAACAACACATTCACTGTGCTGAAATATCTGGTGCTGAACGTTAAATGAAGATGTAGTTCACATGTTTTATTTTTTCCAGGATAAAGAAATGAGACTGTGATCAAAGTGAAAGGATGTTTCTGGCTAACACTGAGTGTGTTTTATTCCTCTTTATTATAATCAACATTTTTCATCTAGAGATTTAAACTATGTTCACTGTATACGGTGCTCAACACATTTATTAAAACAGATTTACGTGAGTTTTTTTTTAGCTGAGTGAATTGGTTAGTTCTCCAATATGCATAAACATTAGTTGGTTATTTCTAATGCTATAATATAGTAATTATTGTTGTTATCTATTAAAAAAGATAAACAATTACAGTACAGTCAAAAAGCGGCTAAACAATGCCAGGAAGTATGCAGGCTGTTACGACAGGCCTAGGAGGCCATTTTTGTTATTCTGTGAATAAACAATAACCTATTTAGTTTATTATTTGTCCAGTGTATGACAATAATCTTTTTAGATTTGACTTTTTTTGGGGACAGATTTCTCAAATATTTGTGTTTTCTCTTCATTATGACAGATGGTCTAATAAGAAGTTGTTAAGCACTGTTTATATAGCATTCAGTGGACACGTTTGTTTGAAGGACTCGGAAATATTATTATGGATATATCTGCTGTTCTGGTTATCGGTATAGTTATCCGTTTATTTATCACTAGTTATTGGAAAGTTGTAACTATAGGTGTCGAATGGTTATTGTTTAGCGTAGGGTCACATGGTTGGCGCTCACTTCCTCTCCTCACTATCACACACACGACAGATGTGATGACGTCACGCAGCAGCTCACTCTGGTGGAGTGGCATGAAGGGTACAGATGGGTTCCCGGTGTGATTGAGACAGACCTGTTCTGTGAATATTCTGGTTTTGAGGTCAGGCATCCCACTTCCCCTCAGCTCATCCTCTACCGCCATCAACCTGCAACACACACACACACATTCCCAGGATGCTCGGGTAATCGCAGGGACAAAGTCGCGAGCGCGCGGCACGCGTCTGACCTGTTGATGATGCCCTTGATCTGCGAGTCTTTCTCCATCTGCTGGTGGCGCAGGCGTCTCTCGCTGTCGTCCAGGCGGCTCTGGTACTGCAGCAGGATCTTACTGGTCTGCTGCTCCTGCGAATGCAGCCGCCGCTCGTACTCCTCCAGCTTACGATGAGACATCATCAGACGCTCCTTCAGAGAGTGGATCTCCTCCTCGTACTCGCGCACCTGCACAGAAAATAATGTATTATTTATTTTTAGAATGGTTTTATTGCTCTATGACGTTCTCTTACAATTGAACACACTTATTAACAGTAATTTAGTTTCCGTCACAGTGGTGTCAGTACTGACCCGGTCCAGACGGGACTCATCCATGCTCTTGGAGTGCTCCTTCAGTTTGAACTCCTCGCGGTCCACTCGCAGACTCTCGATGTCAGCAGACAGATGGGGCATGTTGGACACCCAGGCCACCGTACGCTCGGAAGCAGCTGAGGGAGGGTTGAGAGTGGACGGAGACTTCGAGCCCTGAAACACAGCAACGCAGAGAAAACATAACAGAGACAGCATGAGAACACATCCACAGACTACAGCTGAATCTGAGACTGTATGCAGTTTCCACTAAAATATCATTCAACACTATACAACATAAAATATGTTCAGCACTGATCATCATCAGAAGTGTGCTTTGAGCAGTAAATCAGTGTATGATGATGATTTCTGAAGATCATGTGACTCTGAAGACGCGAGTAATGATGCTGAACATCACAGAAATACGTTACAGTTATGTTTTGACCGCTAGTGTTTATTTAATTTAAATAAATTCAAAACAGAACTCTGATCTGCAAAAGTTTCTGTACAAAAATATAGACAACTGCATTTCGTTGGCTGTCTTTGCTCTTCAATCCATTTGACTTTTGTTTCTTGCATTCAAATTAGAATGTAGCATGCGCTGTCGGCTCAGTTCTGTTATAAATGAGTATTTTGAGCACTCTGATAACACTAGTTATTCTAGTTTAGGAAGTGACCCACAAACAGGACTTACAGTCCTCATTTACGCCCATTTTGCTTTTAATTTCAATTACCCCAGATTAATAAAACCTCAGATTACTGACGAGACTCAAATCTGTGCAGACACACCAGTGCTGGGGATAGAAACAACACATCTGATGTGTGTTTGTGTGTGTGTATGAGATACTGTGATGGTGTGTGTTTGTTGACCTGTTTGTTTGTGGTTGGCTTGAGCAGGTGCTGTTGGTTGCTCTGCTGAGCAGGTTTTGCTGGTTGGTTGCTCGGCGTATTCTCTGTGCTCTCACTGGCTCCGCCCTGAGGGGCGGGGCTTTCTGAGGCTGTGCTGGACTGATGGGGCAGGCCAGGGGCAGGGCTATCTTTCACCGACAGCTGTTGCCTCGGCAACTGCCTTCCCCCGAAGCTGGAATCGGGCGACTGGAGGAGGTTCCCGCTCTGGGGGCGGGTCTTGGGGGGCGTGGAGTTGACGGCCGAGCTGACGGACAGCTGGTGGGAGGGCTGAGGCTTGGCACGCTGAGGAGGAGGTGGGGCCATGGAGGCCTGACGGACAGGATGGATGGTGGTGGGGGGCGTGGCCAGAGAAGCAGGCGTGCCTGTACCTGTGGCCGTCTGCGGGGCGATGCCCATCAGAACCTGCTGCTGGAGATTCTCCTGAACACACACACACACACAGACCCTCAGCGATAGCAGAGATAAATCAACCAGGGCCACCACAAACCATTTTTTGTTTCTAGTACTACAGTGACATTAGCTGAAACAAAAGATAGCAAAATGTGTTTCGGTTCAGCTAGGTGCCAACATTTCTCACTGTTTAGTTGATCTTGCTGTACTAAAAAAAATAACTAAAACGGAAATGAAACCCAACGTAATTGTAAAGACATATTTGTTTAAGAGATGATGTCATCGATGGCTACGTTCACATGCAACCAAATAAACTGTTTGTAACTGGAGTGATTGAGATTGAGTACTAACACCTGTCAGACGATTAGCCATATTTGAGGTTGATGAGTGATTAGCTGACTAGCTGTTAACAATTCCACTTTGGCACCAAAAAAAAACCCCAAACGATACCCAACCATAGCCCTCACTGCACAAGTAAATCTCACAGGTGACCTGTGATGTGAGGAGTGCGCTGGATCACCTGCACCTGCAGAGAGAGCTGTCTGCGGGCGTAGTCAGCCTGGTTGTGGCGCGTGAAGTCGTCGCTGTAGCTGTGCGAGTGCACGATGTTGGGCTGCACCAGGCTGTTCTGCGTGCGCAGGGCTGACAGATCCTCGCTGCGGGAGAAGCCGCTGTGCGCGAAGGAGGGCACGTGTCCATTCTCTGGCTCGGGCGGCAGCAGCAGCGGCGGAGGGGTGTGGTACTGGGGCCCATCTGAAGCCAGGTGGAACAGAGGGTTCTGGAAGGACAGGGGCACGTGCATGGCAGCCGCCTGGGACAGAGAGTCCGTGGCCAGGCCGCCCGAGTGACTCAAACGCAGGCCGCCCGACATGCTGGAGCCGCCCGAGCCGGCCGACACACGCCCTCCAGCCCTGAGAGGGGCCCCGGCCAGCGGCCCGAAGCCGGCCAGAGAGCCCTGAGACGAGTTGAGCATATCGTTCACCGAGTGCAGGTTGGACACGCTGTTGATGCGAGAGTCCTGCAGGTCCATCATAGAAACACTCTTATTCACACTGAGAACCTGACGAGACACACACCACAGCAGAACATTTGAGAACCACACTCCTGGAGCTCAGCTCACGACATTCAGTTTCTTCTGTCATCTTTAGAAGAAGTGTCACATATACAAGCACCAATGTGACCCTGGAGCACAAATAAGGGGTCTTAAGGGTCATTTTTTTGGAATTGAGATTTACTCAGCTTTCAGATGACATATAAATCTCATTCATACAGGCATATTTATCTTTAATAAACAATTGCATTAAATGTTTTTGATGTTGTTGACTTTACAAACAACACACACAGCAAAGAGTGTGAGTGAGTGTGTGTGTGCACCTTGGGGTCTGGTTCGGTGATGTCAGAGCTGCTCGTGCAGTAGGCGGGGCTTGATCGTGCGAGAGGTGGGCGGGTCACGTAGAAGACATCTTTGTTGCCACGGGGATCTCGCTCAGAGAACGCAGCCATTCCAGGGTGAGAGAGGATACCGCTGCCGGAGAGACCGGCCGTAGGAGACGGCAGACGAGAGATGTCTATAGAGCTACACACACACACATCAGTCTGATGAAACCACAGCTACTGAAGTACAGTAAAGATAAAGAGATGTATTATGGTCCAGGCCTTTGGTTCGGTACACATGTGAAACACAGCACGAGTGAAACTTCCCGTTTAAAGAGTTACTTTTGTCAAGAAACAAATTATGTCCTTTTTCAAGAAGAAATGTTTTGGTGCTCTTTGATGGCAGATCACTGTTCAAACAGCAGCGTGATCATCTCTTGCTCAGCGTACACAGCTCATTATTCTACAGAAGAGCATCTATTAGAGGTGCCACAAATGATTAGCCACTCAATAATCGCTGATGATTGTATACAGTTACACCCCTACTAACACGTCAAAGACACACTATACTTTCTAATGAATGCATTGGATTTTATAACACGTGTGTCTGGAGCACAGCAGCACAGGTGTGTTTGTAGAAACTCATGAGGATATTCAGTTAAGATCATGTTCAATGAAGATGTTTAGTAAATGTCCTACTGTAAAAATATCAAAACTTCATCTCTGATCAGTGATATGCTTTGCTAGGAACTTCATCTGAACAACTTTACAGCTGACGTTCTCAATATTTAGATGTTTTTGCTCCCACAGATTACAGATTTTCTAATAGCTGTATTTCAGACAGATATTGTCCTCTCATGAATTATTCGTCTTTCATCTTAATGTCAGAAAGTTGACCCTTATCACTGGTTGTGCGCTCTGGGGTCACGGTTTGACAGATGTTCACCTGTTGAGGTCTCTCATCATGAGGCTCTGGAAGTCGTTGGTGGCGAGGCGGCTGAAGGCGGGCCGGGTCAGGTGACGCTCGGGGGGCTGGTGACTGGCCTGACGGTGCAGCTGTGGGTTCCTCAGAGCCACGCTAATGTCATTCAGCAGCCGCGGCAGCGGCCCCAGCTTCAGGATAGCGTCCTGAGAAACACAAACACATGAGCGCTCCGAGACACACACACGGCTCCATAAGTGTGTTTATACTGTACACACTGTATTTTACATTGCCCTACACCCTCCCCTTACAGGAAACTACTGGTTATTTTACTTTCTCAAACAAACTCATTCTGTATGATTGTTCAGCTTTTGTACCCACGAGTCCTCAATTTAGCATTCGCTTTAAAAGCAACTTTCCCCAACACTCTTCATCATGTTCAAAATGTTGTTGATGAAAATCGTAAGGAAAATGATTGGTCGAGACTGGGCCGTACCTTACTGAGCTGTGCCATGACCTCCCACAGCAGACTGTGCAGGATAGAGAGCTCACGGCCCAGGTCCACGTAGCCCTCGAACGCCCCGGCGTTACTCACACACTCCAGATTAGAGATCTCATACAGGAACTGCTGCATGGAGCCCCACTCCATCTCCAGAAACTCATTCATGAAGCCCAGATAGTCCTCCTTCCCACTGAACCTGCAGAGAACACACACACAGCAGTGTGGGAGAGAGAGGCAGACAGAGACAGACAGAGAGAGAGAGAGAGAGAGAGAGAGAGGACAGATCCATTGAGAGAGAGAGAGTGATGGGCGACAGAAAGAAAGAGAGACAGATGATAAGTGACGAGTCAACAGACTGAAGATCAGCTCTAAACAGGGTGAGACACATGAGACAAACAGAAACCCTGAGACAGCATGAGACACACAGCAGGGGCCCCGGAGTTATAATCACCGACTCAAAATACTCCACAAACAATGACAGAGAAAGATCGTAAGATATATATATTAGATTTATTATAAATATATCTATTTTCTCATTTTATTTGAAGCACTAAAATAACAAAATCTTAAATGAAAGGAATATTTTTTAGCACCCTCAGATTCCAGATTTTCAGACAGATATCCGAACAAACCAGACATCATCAGAGAGATTATTTATTCAGGTTTCAGATCTCAATAAACTGAACTGAGGTTTGTGCTCAGGGTCACAGATATGAAGTACTGTGATGTGAGACAGTATAACGGCGCTGTAGCAATGCTACAATAACCCTGGTGCCGCCAGCTGATCGGGGAAGTGAAATGAGGTGGGCGTGTCAGTGTGGTCATGTGACACGCGAGGATGGACGGATGACGGTGGACTCTAGTGACTGACTTGGAAAAGCTGGCCAGGCTCTGCACCACCTTGGCGATGAGCGTGAGTGTTCGAGAGGTGCGCTCGGAGGGATACTCCTGCGTCAGGTTGAAGAGCGACGGGGACATGATGGCCGGGCACAGGAAGCGCAGGAACAGAGACGAGCTGATGAGACGGTCTGCGATGTCCTCTCGGCCGCGCTCAGCACAGCGCACGCGCCACGAAGCAAACACCTCCTTCAGCTCACGAGGAAACACGCTGCGGAGAGAACACATCCCATCATGCCCCGCCACACACCGATGCCTCTTATGGGTTTTTGAATATGATCATGCAGTGTGTAAACGAATAAAAACATCCCGCAAAGATTTCAGTCTGAAAGAGCGCTGTGTATTAAGTTACTGTCTCTCAAAAGAAAGAGTCGACTCTGAATCAGTGAAACGAGTCCCGAGCTGCTCATCTCACATTAGTTACTTCCTGCCCACTTGTGATGTTTTGGCGAGGATCTGAATGAGAATGCATTCTTCACCACTAGGTGTCTCTTTAGGAGGGGTAAAATATCCGTTTCCATGGTGATGCTGCATCACAAACACTGCTTCATCAACAAGAAATGAAAATGAAACAAATCGACCAATCGTCACAGATTAGGTTATATTATCTGACTTAGTGGGAGCATATCCAGGCTAAACAGGAGCGCTGCAGGAATTGAGCCTTGTGGGACTCCGTATGTCATGGACGTCCACTTAGACTTATGCTCTCCATAATAACCTCTCCCTTCTAAGACCTGAACCTTTTAAGTCCCGACCCAGTTCTCAATCTGTCTAGTCGTGTGTTATGATGGACAGAGTCGAACGCAGCACTGGGATCCAGCAGTACCAGCTCTGAGATTTTACGAATTGACAGAATTGAAACGAACATCATGCATTGTCTCCATGAGCGCTGTCTCTGTGCTGTGATGCGCTCTGAAACCAGATTGAAAACCGTCCAGGTATCCATTTGAGTTTAAGCTGATTAAAAACAACCTTTTCAATAATCCTTCCTATGAAAGGAAGACTTGATATTGGTCTGTAGTTACTCAACAAGGAATGATCAAGATTGCTGTTTTTCAGAAAAGGTTTTTAAGGGAGTTTGGGGAAAAAGTGAGGTGTTCAGCACTTCTGAGAGATCGGCTTCTAAACCGTTCAGAACACTTTTGAAAAAAGAAGTGGGAAGTGTGTCAGGTCGCCTTTCTAATATTACTGATTTTCTCAGAAAAGAAGGAAGTGAACTCATTGTATTAGCTGATGGAGAGCACTTCAGGAACATTAATTAAGAATTAAAAGAAATATTTTAATGCCAAAAATAAACACAAATATTTTAATTAAATCACAAATATGTAAAACCCTACAAAACAAAAATAATAAATAAAACACTAACTACATCAAAAACAAAACAAACAAACATAACATATAAATTAAATAAAGAAATCAAAATAAAACACTAATTAATTAAATAAAATTGTAATAAAAAAAAACAATTAAAACGAATTCAATTAACTATGTAAACAGTTTTAAGAAACTAATAACATATAAATGCACAACTGAAATAAATATAAAAAATAAAATAACACAATAATTAATTAAATCATAAAGAAATTATACATTTAAAATAAAACTATTAAAATAATTGACATTCATTCAAATGAACTACATCTTAACATGTAAACTTTGAAAGATTATGTGTTTCTTTAGTCAGTTCTAATCAACTGTATTTTAATTAGTCTTTTGGGTCAACATCAGGTCAGTGCATCATGGGTTCTCCAGGGGAGACATCAAAGCTCACTCTCTTTGGCTCTCCAGGGGTGTCTCCTGGGGTGTTATTTGTATTGTTTGTAGCACATTTGTTACCCGGTACAAAGGTCTGGTCTCACAGACAGTAGAAGAAGAAGACATCGCTGCTGAATTACTGCTACACTTCAATAAAGTCTTCTCCACACTAGCTGTATAAGTGAGTGAAGTGAAGCCAGTCATGGTGACCCATACTTGGGATTTGTGCTCTGCATTTAACCCATCCAACGTGCACACACACACACACAGCAGTGAGAAGTGATCAACCACACACACACACACCCGGAGCAGTGGGCAGCCTGTGCCTTGCTCAAGGGTCTCACCTCAGTCGTGGTATTGGTATTGAAGGTGGAGAGAGCGCTGGTTATTCACTAATCCCACCTATAATCCCTGCCGGACCTGGGACTCGAACCTGCGACCTTTGGGTTACAAGCCCAACTCCCTATCCATTAGGTCACGACCGCCCCCTTATTATATTAGAGCAATCTCACACGCTCGTGAGCCGCTCGCCCGAATTACTGCTCAGGCAAATACTGCCACATCTTACAACTTGACTGAAATAAATGATTACATGTACAGGTTACCAAAATAAAAATAAAAAACTATTTATTTAAATAAATCAAAACACTAATAAACACAATAATCTAAACTTTAAATAATGATATTAATAAAAACAAATCAAAATGAAACACTTACTATAAAAAGTTGAAATGCTGCATGTGACCATTAACTGACCTCTGAGATCCATGAACATGTGAATGTGTTGTTAGTTAGTGAAGTAAGGATGGGTCAGCTGACAGGAACTGACCAGTGCGAGTTGATGATCTTGCAGAGCGCTAGTTCGCAGCACATGCGCAGGTTAGCCTGATGATCGGGCAGCACCGAGGGAGGCGTTCTCATCGGATCCACCTCACAGTTCTCCTCCGACTCGTACAGCGCACGGATGAACTCTCCTGAGAGCAGAGCGATCGTCATCACCAGCACCTTCATCAGCCTCATCATCCTCTCTCACACACACACACTCACCGATGGTGTCTTTGAGATAGCGATGCGCGATCAGCTTCAGGAACTCCTCGATGGCTTTGGTGGCCAGCGTGTTTTCTCTGAAGATCAGATGCTCGCGATCGATGAAACGATCCACTTCACTCATGGCCATATCAGACAGGAAGTCCTGCACACACACACACACACACATCACCTTTTTAAAAGTAATTCAATTACGGTAACTAATTATTTAGCAACACCCAGCACTGCTGCTAAGCTGTGGCCCGTCCCTGCTGGTCTGTGAGTGTAGTCTGACCTTGGCCTTCCCAGTGCTCTGTAGGATGTGCACTAGAGCACAGGCCACCTCCTCCTTGCTCTTGGCGCTCAGCAGCGGCTCCAGAACGCCACACAGCGTCCGGTAGTTGTTGGTCACGTACTCAGCGAACTCCTTGTACAGCTCCATGGGAAGGATGTTCATGGTCTGGTAGCGGCACTTGAGACGCAGCGAGGCGTTGATGATCTTCCCGCTGCCCACACCGCCGCCCTTAGCCAGAACACTGGGCTGGATCACCGGGTACCACTGCTCCACGAAGTGACGGCCTGTTATACCGGGGATCGGGATACTGACCAGCCCCAGATACGTGCTCTTCTCCTGCACACACACACACACACACACTGGCCATGAAACTGTGTTCTGCATAGTGCTGTCAAACAAATCTTTGTGATTAATCGCACACACACACACAAAAACAAAATTGTTTTAAATTAAATATTAATTTAATATAACTTTAAAATGTATTATATGTTTTCTGGTTTCATTAGGGATGTAGCCATATCACTGAACCTGAACTTTAAAGGGGGCCCTTATTCTACAGGCGGTATACTGTGTGTAATAATGTAAAGAAGGGGTGAGTTCCCTTTAAAGTTCAATCACTGACTCTTTTAATTAAAAAGTACTTTTTTTTTTTCATTTGTGTCTCTTTAAATATGGTGTCGTGGACGTCGTATCTGAGCTCTGCGGAGCTGACCTTGCGCCTCTTCTTGTCCGTCTCCTTGTACAGGTGCAGTCTGAGGCTGCGGATGGCCGGCAGGTTGTTGAACTCGAAGTGTTCGCCCCAGAACACGGTGTCTGTGCGCGGTTTGCTGGTGGTTCGCGCGTACAGCATGTCGTCCAGACATAGCTCGCAGTAATAGCGCTTCTTCGGAGGAAGATCTCGGGCCTCGATGATCCATAGCTTCAGCACGTTATCAACACGACGGCTGTTATCCTGCAAACGAACATGAAACAGACGTCTTTATTCACAGTGCTTGACAGAGCAGGGTTATCTCTGTTAACCATGAAATATTTGAACTAAGCAAACAAACACATGTTAATAAATAAAAGCTAAACACAAAGTTTGTAAAACAAAAAGTTAACAGATTTACAAAAGCATGAAACAAAACGGCAAAAAATGTCATTAAAGCTAAAAATATAAAAATTGAGGACTAAAATATTATCAAAAATACATAATAGTATATAAAGTGTCCTAAGTTTATTTATTTTTTTAAATTAAATTATAATTATAATATGAATATATAATGCTAATATTATAAACACAAATGATGCTAGAATCTGGGATAGTGTGGGAAAAGGTTTTAAAACTCATTTAGAGGATGTGTTCATTATCCAGACGCTCCTGACTCAGGTATTTGCAGCATGTGGGCTACTATGAGACGACAAATGATCTTACATCACGAGAACAATCAAGTCTTTATTTCCTCAGTAAACGGACCACAAATAAGGATGCAGTGCACACATGGGTGTATACTAAGACTCGTCTACCGCTCTCTGGCGAGTGTCATCATGACCGATGCGCTGCTGTGGAGGGAAGCGGTCAGAGAGAGCCGTACCTTGTTGGGTTTGACGGCTCGCTGCAGGTTCTCGATCCATTTGTCCCTCTCCGCAGCAGAGCGGCACGCAAAACACTTGGTGCCCGACGCCGTCGTCACCTGACACAGAGATACCGGTCAACCACAGGAAGTAAGGCTTAAAAATCAAACAAAGGCTGTAATATGCTGCCTGATCAATTATATTCTGTACAGATTTCATGCTATTTCAGATATACAGATGGCTTTAAAATAATCACAAATCAGCTGATAAATATTAGTGTATAATTACTAGTCATTAAATCTGTTGCACATCTGGCTGGCTATAAGACACCCTATAAAACACAACAACCAGATGCATTTACACCTGTCCAGCTTCGTCTGGAATGAGTCCCAGACCTCCTCCTAAAGAGGTTTGAGTGATGGGATTATAAAGTGTTTCTGAGGGCAAGTTACACAATCTGATCAGAGAAAACACAGGAAGTGACCAGGTGCAAACAGTCTCACATGCAGCTTTTGCAGTTTGCTGAGGGCTCAGATGAGAGACACTGATGACGTTGTGTTAGTCTCTGAAAGCCTGGATGGTGGTGATGAGATCTGAGGCTCTCGGGTGTGAGTTCAGGGTTATACTGAGTTCTATTCGTCAGCAGTGTATGCAGACTGACCTCGAAGCAGTACTCCTGGCCGAGGATGCTGGAGTGGACGGGTTTGATGATGGCATCCTCGTCCAGCGTGAGGTCCAGAGCCTCGGCCGCACTGCTGGGAGACAGCAGGGACTCGTGAGAGTGAGACTCCTTGAAGCTCTGCATGAGACGCGTCCTGCACACACACACAGAATAATATATATGTGCTGTGCATCTGTGTGACTCACTGAAGCACAATGGGAGACTGAGTCACTGCATGCACTGCAGCAGTGTGTGAGATTGTGTGTGTGTGTGAGTTAGTGTAAGGGAGTGTGTGTGTGTGTGTGTGTGTGTGTGTGAGAGATTGTATCTGTGTGTGTTAGTGTGAGAGAGTGTGTGTGTGAGAGAGAGAGTGTGTCTGTGTGAGTTAGTGTGAGGGAGTGTGTGTGTATGTGTGAGACATTGTATTTGTGTGTTTGTGTTAGTGTGTGTGTGAGAGTGTGTGTGTGTGTGTGAGTTAGTGTAAGGGAGTGTGTGTGTGTGTGTGTGTGTGTGAGAGATTGTATCTTTGTGTGTTAGTGTGAGAGAGTGTGTGTGTGTGTGTGTGTGTGAGAGTGTTAGTGAGTGTGTGTACCTCTCCTGGTCAGCGCTGCGGAATCGTGGGAGAATCATGTGGCGAAAGCTTCCTGTGCGGTCGAGTTTGGGTTGGCTCTTTGCTCTTTTAATTGATCCTTTCAGACGTCGACTCAGAAAACTCTGTGAACACAAACACACACACACAGAGTCATTGTTTGTCCAGCAGAGGGAGTCAGTGATGCTGTTCCTGGACCGTGAGTCGTCGCAGCTGCTGCCCACGCGACGCTCGTTCTGTGTGTGTGTGTGACTCAGTGATCACTTCACTTTTAGAACACGCTCAAACAGAACTTGTGACTGATTTACTAGCATATTTCAGGAATAATTACTTTAGAACATTACAGGGAATGATGGAATCCCTCTTCAGGATCATCTGAGAAATGTGTCTCTGTATCAGTGTCTCAGTAATGGATGTGAATGGGTGCCGTCAGAATGAGAGTCTGATAGAAACACCAGAATAATCCACAGCACTCCAGTCCTTTAGTGAACATCTGGAGAAGATCAAACTAATCCAGCATGAAGATGATTTTAACTCCAATATGAGTCTATAATTCCTCCAGTGAAGAAGTGCATCTACTGCAGACACAGATCAGTTTAGTAAACGCTTTGCAGATTTCTCTCCTGATTCAGATCAGAACACAGAGTTATTATGGGTCATATTGGAGTTAAAATCATCTTCATGCTGGATTAGTTGGATCTTCTCCAGATGTTCACTGATGGACTGGAGTGCTGTGGATTATTCTGATGTTTTTATCAGACTCTCATCTTGACGGCACCCATTCACATCCATTACTGAGACACTGATACAGAGACACATTTCTCCAGACCTGATGAAGACACACACTTTATCCTGATCTCAGATGCCCAGTTGTGAAAAGATCATGATCCAGGATCCACGATAGAGATACACCTTACCATCCAAGCAAGTCAGAAAAGCAATATTTCATGCCTAACCCTATAAAGAAAAGAATTCCACCCGAAACAGCTCCCTTCATCTCTGTCTGCTGCGAGCAGCGGGAACATCCTGACTAACGTCTGCTTCACTGAACGACAGAGTCATGATCTTCCTCATCTTCAGCCCTGATCCTGAGTGATCTGATCATCATCCTCACGTAACTCAGCGTCTGATTTCACAGATTTTTAAAATGGCTTTAATAAAGCTGTGGAAATTTCCTGCGTCCTCCGTCTGAAGTCATAATTATGAGTTTGTGACGCTCAGGAAAGGAAAGGATCATGGCAGACGCCAGAACTGCTCTGGAATATTTCTTTCAGAAATCATATTAAAGCACATAGAAGACATTTAGTCGCTATCGAACGGTTTCTGAATCAAATGAAGCGTCCCATTCATAAACAAACATTAATCCTCACTGTGTTCGCTGTCAGCTCGGTGAGGATTGTGGAACTCGGGTCAAATCTGAGCGAACAATCCTCTATATACTATATTACTATAAATGTCCATCCAAGGTCTGTTTGTTCTTCTTCTACGCTGTTATTCTGGAGAGCAAGGATCTCGTCTGACTATAACGCTCCTCCATCTCCTCCAGTCCAAAGATCTCACAAGAAAACAGTTTGTCTCTTTTCAGCTTCAGGTTATCACGATATAAGTTCTATGTTCAGATACACAACTGTGACAGAAATCAATGAACAAAAGGAGAAATGGATTCTAATAATTCTGTTTACAATTTAGAAAAGTCACATTGACGGAGTATATATTGGGAGAGAAATGAAGAAAACTGTTTATTGAATTTGGGACCTTCTATTTCTCCTTCAACCCAAGAGGCTGCTCATGTTCAATTTCTGACAGCGTGAATATTTCTACTGTTAGAATATTCATAAAGACTTCATCATAAACAGACGCTGCTCTTTCTCTCTGAGTGTTTCTGTGAGGTCACATGAAGGACAAAAAACACTCTTTGAACTCACTTAACTCGATCATGTCTCTATAGACACTGCTTCCACACAACAATAACTGCTTTGTTGAAGCGAGTGACTTTAAACAGAAATCCTTCAGTTAAAGAACAGATTGGATGGAAGCTCTGTCCATAACCTCGTGTTGTTAAAGTGGAAGACATTTGGCCTGGTTCTAATAAACCAAAACACCTTCACTAAACGTAACAGGAAGTGAATTAATTGAGTTGGTTGGACTTAACAACACACAACACTAAGATTCAAAAACCTCCATCATGTCAATAAAAACTATTTGGTTGTATGGATCAGTGTCTATAATGACATAACTGAATTAAATTAATTCAAAGAGTCATTTCTTTGAGTGTGAGATAACACACACACACACACACACACACACACGCACACACACACACACACCTCTCTCACACACACACATATGGACACACACCCCTCTCACACACACACACCTCTCACACACAGTGAGTTTACAAACTAATTGTGCAAAACAATTCAGCATTTTATAATTAAAAAATGAACAAAGTTTTTATGATTTTTAAAAAGGAGGTCATCCCCAAAATATGATTAAGAAGGCACACTCTCTCTCTCTCTCTCTCTCTCTCTCTCTCACACACACTGCATCTCAGACATCTCTATAGGGACATTTTGTCAGATTTAGTTCACTCTGAAGACGAATATGCCCCAAAACCACACACACTGCACTTACCTGTTCATAATTAGTCAGAACAGAGCGGAACATGAATCTTAGAAACATCCTGAAATCAGACTCCAGTTTTTACACAAATTATTATTGCATTCATTTTCTGTCCAAACACACAGTGAGTGCTAGTCATTTCTCAAAACTCAAACAGGTTTATAAACTCTCATCGATAGACTGTGTCCCATAAAAACTGAAGTGTGTTACTTCACATTTCTAATTCTTTGTGAAATTAACTTTGTACAATTTCTGAGAGAAAAATGGTTCAACATAAAATGTTTTCCAGCACTTTCATCCATCAGGGCTATAAACACACGTCTTAATTCAGATGAAGCTGAAACAACTTTAGAAATGAAACATTTGAACAAGTTTAAGTAGAAACAGTAAAATTATTAACTCTTTCGGCCTTCGAAATATCTTCTGCTATAATGCGTATATGAATATATTATATATCGAAATAAAGAACCAAGCCTCTGCTTTCAAAATATTCTTTTTATTCCACTTTGTTCTTTCTTTATGTGTCGATGTTTTATCATCACTTGAATGCAGACACGTTTCATCAAAAATACACATTTTCATCAAAGTATTGCATTTTGAAGTAAAATACATTCAGATTTCACATTCTTCCACCTGTACATGAATATATGAATAAATGAAATGGCATTCAGCACACACACCGATACATGTGTTTACTAGGGACGCAGTGATTGTAGTCTGAAGAATAATCACAGTTTTACGATTATTATACATTTATTCATTTTATAACATCACTAAGGTATGAAATCACATGAACGTGACACACATCACAGTGTCGTCTGTCGACCCAACTCTACAGTGAATAAACATTTCTGAAGTATTATTAATATACGACTGACAGGAACTTTATTTAACCCACAGGGGAAATGAACGACAATATTTTTATAATCAGCTGTCATCCATATAGGAGATTAATTCACACACACAGCTGTCACCTCTCTCTCTCGCGATCCATTCAAGAAGATAACTGATTACAGTAAATGTGATCTTACCGCACCTTCCTCTCTCTCTTATCAGAAGCGGTCACAATGCTAGGCTAACGAGCTCGTAGCTTCACGTCAGGTGCTTCAAGTCGTGCATTTAAATCCTTTAATGTACATCTAGCTGTCCGTTATTAATTATGCTTTAGCAGCAGTTTTTTCTTCTTAGTGTCTCTCACTATGGACAGACATTGCTCCGGTGGAAATACAGGATCTGTTTCGTCCTCTGACACAGTTAGTGACGCGTGTAGTAGCCCTCAGTGTAGGGTCCGTGTCTCAGCCGCTGCACCACTAGGGTAACTCTGTTTTAGTTTTGCGCGAGCTGCAACAGTCCCGTTCTGTGTAACAGGGGAACTCGGTTTAGCGGAAACCTTTACTGTTAATGAACCGTGACGAGTTAAATCATGGTTAATAGTGAAACCGGTACATATTTACCTATATATACACATATACCCCACACACAAATACATACATATTCATATCGCGGGGTTCTTGATCTGTCCACGACATAACTAGAGATGTTTCTGCGTCTGTGAACTTTATCGCGATCAGATTCAAAATCATCAAAACATGATCTACATCTGTCTGGTAGAGCTCCTGTAACTCGCTAGAGCTTTCCTTACTGTAATACACCTAGAACAGGGATTGGCGTAAAAACACGTCTTTGGTTACAAGCGTTAATCACAAACAAGTGAGAACTAAAACTAAGCTGAAAGAAATCAAACCTAAGTAAAGTTACAAATAATACATAAAAATGACAAAAACACACCCTTACTGAAAAATAATTATAAAAACTATGAAATCGAGTGAGCTGCATCAATCAACATGACTGAATATCTTCAGCACACACAAATCACATCTGCTGTAGTATAAAGAGTGAGAGTATTGACAAACTAACCTTCAATGACACACCATTACAAAGAACATCTTTACTTGACCCTCTAACTCTCTCTAACTCTATTCCTAAACCTTGCTCTCTTCTCATTTACTGACTGCTTGCATTCTTCAAAAAGAGTGCTGTTAAACGAGTGAGATTAATTGCATCCAAAATAAAGGATTTTTTTGTGTGTACTGTGTATATATACACATGCATGCATATATGTAGTGTTTTATTTCTATTACTTATAAATATCAGTGTAACCTTTTTCTTAATGTTTCTTACATGCATGTGTGTTTTTAAATATACATAATAAACACACACACACACACACACGTTATGCAAACGAAAACTTTTATTTTGAATGTGATTGATCACTTAATAACTAGCTTCTTTGTTCTTTGTGTATTCTATTTGTTTTCTTCTTATTTATTATACAATTAACAAAAACAAGTACAGTAGCTTACTCTATATTGTTCTATTCTATTCTTGTTATGTGTACTGTGTTAAGCTGACTGACACCGCTCTGATTTTGATCGCTTCCATTGTCGCTTTGGATGATACATAGTATAAAGTGTGTCGTTTGAGACGCGGTTACACTGTATCCCACAATGCACTGCGTTTTGCATGAGCGTCTGTGAGACAACAACATGTGCTGTGACGGTTTTTAAACTAACCTGGATTAAAAATGCAAATGAGCTGTCAGAGATGATAAATGCAGTGGCTTCGGCAGGGGTGCGGTAAGCAGTACACTATCTAGTACTCACAGGTTGTCGAAATGGCTGTGTAGGGGCAGTGGGCGGCGTTTCCATGCTTCTCTGCCGCGACGTGGCAAAGCTCTTCCTGCGAGCACGAGCGTGCTCTGGAACACACACACAGAGAGAGGAAGAGATAATTATTCACTCAGAGTCCACAGAAACACACACACACTGGGCTGCTGTCAGTGTTTTGTCTTGTTTTGTGGTGATTCATCCCTCAGGACAGCAAACCTTTACACAACTTACATTCCTGCTGCTATAAATACACACACGCAGCCTCCATCTCCGCATCGCTCTCTCTTCAGGCCCACATATTCAGTATAATCGCAGCAGAAATCACGCCTGAGGGTTCACTGACGAGGACTGGTTCATTCGCTCTCCATCTCCACTCAGACGTCGCTAATACCTGGAGATCTGACATTGGCCTTTCTCTCTGAAAGTACTTGACCTGCCGCTTCTAGACCCAGAAACATTTCATAGTCAAACCCCTGCGCCGTAAATAACCAGATAACTGGACCTCCGTCAGGAGTCATCCAACCAATCACCAAGAACCATCACCAAATCGTTCTCATTACGTCTACACCACAGATATAAGGATACACGCACAGAGCAGCGCTGTGGTCATTTCTGATGATACAAACATGGCCAGCCAATCAGAATCCATCATGCTATATCTGTGTCTCACTTGACTGAAGGGGTGTCCGAATCGTTTTGCCATTATAACATTTTTACAAAGCAGTCATTTGTTGATCCAGTGGAGACATCATTACTGATGATCACGACTTAGTTCTGTCTGAGATACAACTGTTTGAAATCTGAGGGTGCAAAAATATCTAAAAAGTGAGATAATCATCTTTAAAGTTGTCCAAATGAAGTTATACACAGAATTTACTGACAACATACAGTGCAAACTTCAAAGCTTTATTTCAAAGTGATGCAACAACACCATTTTTTGGGGATGTTTCTAATTGTGAAAAATAACGAGCTGGAGAATTCAAAGCGACGGAATGAACAGATGACATCATCGCGGGTGAGGATGCTAATGTCGTTATCTTCATAGTTATTTGGCTTTAGTCTCCGCCCACTCACGTAGACTCCACCCACTCAACGCCGCCTCTTAAGAGCGTGTGAATGTAAAACTGTAAACTAACAGATATCGTGCATTTGTTACACGCAGTATATTAAACCACTGTTTGGTATAACAAGTTTTCTTCATATGCAAAAAATTCCTTATTCAAATAAATATGTACTAATTTGCATATTTTGTGAGATAATGGTTTAAAACTCTTGTTTGGCTTTGTTGTCCTGTCAGAGTTGAGGTTTTTCTTTTATCACTCCATAAATCAGAAAATACTGTCAACCGACAGAAAACGGGGAGTTAGGAGAACATCTCAGCGCTGGTGAAGTAATACAGAGATAAATAGAAAGGTTTTGGTGTATGAAACTGCTTTTGAACGCAACGTGCTTCCTGTCATTCCTTTTTACTTATTTGTGAAACGTACAAGCAATTACCCATGAAACTGGTGAAGTTGATCCCACACCATTAGTTTCAGCGTTCAGATTGAAAAAGAAAATAAACTGAACTTCAATAATATATAAATATTTTTCCAGGAATAAAATGTGGTATGAATGTAAGAACGTCGGAATACAGAGAGGAATAAAACTCTATGTATACGCTGCTGGAGAGGAGAAACAAACGTTGATAGATATAGATTAGATTTCAATCTACAGAAGCAAATAGATAAGTGCAATAAAAGAATCAACCTCTGGAGTGTCTGTGTGGATATAATAAAGACAGGTGTTATTTATCTCATGCACTCACTGCAGGGTGCTGCTCATAAAGAGCTTTTAGGAGAACAGACACCTGTTTTACCTCTTAGTACCCATTTCTTGGGGTTTAAATGTTTATTTTCACATTTAAGCTACATGACTAATGACTCCTCTCGGCATAACATCTCAAAGCTGTGCTGTGTTTTACATTCGTTTCTGCGTCCGAGACATCTGTAAAACCACTTCTACTCCTTGAAAAGATACGATGTTGAACACAAACGTACGTCCCTCAGAACACCACAAAGTGTCTTTCCTGCAAGCGATCAGACCCTCGCACCACTCCACGCAGGTGTTCTCAGCGCCGCTCGAGGACGGATAGAAATAGCTCTGAGTGTGTCGCTCCTCAGTCACAGACGCTGGAGGGTTTGGGAAAACTGCTCTGAAACAATCAGTGAAGACATCAGGACATCACAGATCACGGGGAGTGTGTGTCTTCATCAGTGTGTCTCAGTAATGGATGTGAATGTGTGTCGTCAGGATGAGAGTCTGATAGAAACATCAGAATAATCCACAGCACTCCTGTCCATCAGCGAACATCTGGAGAAGATCAAACTAATCCAGCACGAAGATGATTTTAACTCAAAGATGAGTCTTCCTGCAGTGAAGAAGGGAGAGAAACCGGCACAGATCAGACCAGCTCTAAACTAAAGTGTGAGAGGTCAGGAGACGCACTTTTTCACTGGAGGAAGAATTATTAATATTACCATTCGATAATCATTCACAAGCTTGCGATTCGATTCGATATTTTTGATATATCAGGTGCAATATATGTCAAGTCAAGTCACTTTTATTTCTCTAGCGCTTTTAACAATACAGATTGTAGCAAAGCACTGAACATTATCAAATA
>JAUCMU010000126.1:1851929-1870404 GCA_032275025.1 Enteromius treurensis
GAGTGGCCCAAGTATTAAACATTTACTTCAGAATGATATTTCCCTTTGCTTTAATTTCTTATTCTCTAATGAAAGGTAGATCAAACAACGCAGATTAATTTTCACAGCCTTCTTTGATCATATTTACCAAGAGTCAGAGAGAGAGAGAGCTTCTGTCCTCTGATGCTGAGGAAGCAGTCAGACTGTCATCAGAGGCAGGAGCTCCCTCTAGTGTTCACAGCTGAGAGTGTGTGTGTGTGTGTGTGTGTGTTCACCTCCTCTTGATCCAGCAGGTAGAACTGGTCTCCATCTCTGACACGGAGCTGGCGGCTCCAGCCGGGGGAGTCGTGTGCGTGGCCATTCAGAGGAGTGTGAGGCCGAGAACATGGAGACACACACCTTCCATCTGCACACACACACACACACACACACACCATCAGCATAATACAACACTTCACACAGCATGATCCAAAATCCACCGAAACACAAGAGCACACTTTTGTCTTAATATTTGACTGCATTTTGAAACTTGATCGTAATATTTAAAAATCTGAAATATTAGTAAACTGGAATATTCAGGTAGGTTTTGGAACTGATGCATAGAAAAATGTATGCATAGAGAAGAATATTTATATTTCCATCAAATTACTTTCCATAACTAATCCTTAAAATATCAAAGTACTAGCAAATTATTAACCTTTACATTCAGAAAAGAGTTTAATTTGGCGTTTGTAATGTTCTTTTATAAATTAATGTAATTACAAATTATGTGTCGTGCTGCTGTGAATGAATGAGCTGCAGAGATGACGTGTGACTGACCCCGGCTCAGAGGTCATGACCTGCGACCAACAGAGGACTGTTTCTGGAAAGCAGCGTATCGGACGAATCACAAACAGCGAGAGGACGATTCTAAAGATGCACAATAATACTGAACGTACTGTACATGTTCTGATGAAACAAACTACAGAACACCAGGTGCTGCAGCGAAACATAACTTCACCGTAGCAATTTAATATTTAACAAATACATAAATGAAAATTAAAAACTAATAGAAGCAATAGAATATTTCAATTAAATACTTAAGAAAAAAATATAAATGTTTCAAGAAATATAAAGTATAAAAATAAATACATTTTAAACAAACAATATACAAGTGATTTTATTAGCAATAAAATAAATGAATGTATCAAATAAAGCAAAAAATATATATTCACCTGTAAATATATAAATTAAATGTATTACTAAAATAAAAAAAAGTAAATATAAAGTATTAATCATAAAGGATGTAGCAGTAACTAAATCTGAGCGCTGCTGTGTGATTGGTCCGAGCGAGGGGTCGAGACCTGCAGGGCATCATGGGATTGATGACTCAAACCCTTCAAAAACACTGAGTGAACTATTTCTGGAAGACGGATCACGTCCAGCAAGAAACGCAAACACCGGACGAATGTAAAACACCGGCTTTTGTGTCCCGATCGCCCCCACAGCGCGAGAGAGAGAGAGAGAGAGAGAGAGAGGAAGATGGGTTAGAGCCTAAGAGATGTCACTTCCGTGACGCCCACTCTCTCTCTCAAACGCGCTCGCTCGCCCGCACACCCCCAGTCCGTTACCATGGCGACCGGGCTAAAAAACGACTGAAAGCGACCGATATAGCGCTGGAGAGAGAGAGAGGGAGAGAGGGATTATGCGGAGAGGTGGGTGTCAGATGGAAGTGTTTGAGCGCAGAGATGCTGGGATGAGAGAAGAGCACAACTATTCTGGAAGAGGAGCCAACTCGGCGTTACTATGGCGACCAGCGGGATGTGATCCCTCTCTCTCTCTCTCTCTCCGGCAGCTGGACGCTAGCATGGGCTGCATCACTCCATCACACCGCCTCAGACGTATTAAAACACATCAGTCATAATAAAATAATATCACACTTCTAATACTCTAGATTCTAAAAAAAATGTTGATGACATAATATATTAAAATACTTTTCTAAAATCGAAACTATATAGTAATATAGGTTGAAATGATATGTTAGAATATTTAGTTTGACATAAACATCGGTACTTTATTCAAATTCAGAAACAATATTTTAACACGACTGGATACTGATTTAGTTTTTATGTAGTATTTTTATTTCAATAATATTTTGGGATATATTGAGGAGTTTAAACGCCTGGATTCTGACATAATATTTGAATAAAATCCTTACATAAAATTTTATATATAACCTATACAAGGTTATTAAAACACTTCAATGATGTTTGAGTTGGGTTTTATTCGAGTGTTTCAGGAGCCTGAATCCTGATTTAGGTTGACATAATATTTTATTAAAAAACATAACTAATATTCAGTAATATTTTACAATATTTAACTTTATTAAAGTACCCTAAATAATATGATAGAAGATTCTTTCAATTGTTTCCTGATTTACGTCGACACAATATTTTAAGTAAAGGTTTTATTAACATTTAAATGATTTTTTGAAATATTATTTAAAACATTTTATTTATATTTATATATATTTTTGTATTTTAATAATTTCTTTAAATCCAGATCCAGGTCACTGTAAGACCTACATTCGGCAACCTAAATAAAATTTGCCTCTGGACCCTGATTTGGGGTGACAGGATGTTTTAAAGACTTTTTAAACAATATTATAAGATAATTTTTTAATAAAACACTGGATCTGGAGCGGAGTATTAGGTGTGTGAGCGCTCAAACCTGGTTTAGGTGTATTTTACTAAAAGACTGAAGCAATGCAGAGCGTGTTCACCGGTCAGAAGAACTTCACTAAAGCAGACGGGCACTGAGCATACTGAAATCAAAGGTCAAAGGTCAATCGAACAGAAAGGGCGTCTCATCAAACCTGTCCTGACCGCACCTGTGGTTATTCACTGACCCTCGTGTCGCTCCAAACCCATCAGAACCCCACTGAAGAACTCTCACTCACACTGTGTTCTGAAGACGGAGCACACGAGAGTCTTCATCTGTGGGGGAACCAAGCCTTTCCCCTAATGTAGCTCGTTATTAACATCTAAACAACTTCTTCTCTCTAAACACAAATCAACTTCAAACTATAACGCATTCAACTCTACATTTATATTTAAATGATACTTTATTCTGTAAACGATATATACACACACATATCTATAATATACAGTACACCATCAACGGCTGACTTATGTTACATTTACAGAACTATATATTTACTACTGCTATCATCCTTTTATTTTATGTTTATTCATACATATACATTAAAAATACATGTTTTTTCATCTAACAGTTCATTATACTTTTACCTTTATTTATGGTTATTTCATTTTTTTTTCCTACACACTTTTTTAAATAAACATAACAAATGTAAACCTGACGTGATTTTACAGTTTTAAAAAAAAATTCTTAAATTTAAATTATACATATTTATAAAATTGTTATAAAAAATACATATTTAAAACATCTATGCGTGTGTATTTCTGCTGTAGATTGAAACATATAATAAATTAATATGAATACATTTAATAAATTAAACTAAAGTACACTTGATAAAAGTTTTTGGCGAAGGCTCCTTTCCTGTCATTTTTTGGTTATTTTAGAAAACGTTAGTGACGAGGCCAGAGTAACTCACATAACCAGACACAACTACCAGCGCTAACCAGCGTTCCCCTGTCAACTCAAACACCAGCGTTAACTAGCAGATAACCAGCAGATCTGAACTAGTCAACAGGAAGCAGAACCGCCATCACCTGTACAATACTGACACTAACCCTGAACCCAACACACCATATAATAACCGCATGATTCTTAGATTCATCATCATCATCACTAATAACCATAACACAGAAACTGATTATATCAGGAAAACTAACGAATAAACTTCAAAATACAACCGTAAGAGTTTTTACACCATCTTTAAGTGTAACGTACAATTTACACCACTTCACTGTAAAATCTAGAATTTATATAAGTGTACTGTATGAGCTGTAAAACTACACTGAGGCATGTATTTGAATTCATTTGAATAAATACATGATATATTTAAGAACAAACTGAAATATAAATATCATTAACTGTAGATGTGAAGAATTTATACACAACTATTAATTCAACACTGATGTGTTATACATTAAGGTATAATAAAATGTGCTATGAATGGATTATACATTGTATTTAAATGACATTTAATTGTATATATTTACTTATAATATATATTATAAATTATTTCAAATATAACTAAAATTCCAACTAAAACAGTTTCTACGCCATTATTAAATGTTATCGTACAACTTACATAAACTACTAATTGTTTTATATTACTGTATTTTCATGACATTTTATATTTATATGTAATATATTTATTTAAATGTGATATTAATAAAATCACCATTTATACAAATGTACGGAAATTGTTTATCATTTATTAAATATTAATGTACAACACATAAATGTCCCACAGCAAATTATATCTAAATGACATTGTGTTTTATATATATTCACACACACACACACTGTATCTCACATGCAATTTAATTTAAACTGTTAAAATAAAAACTTAATAAAATCACTAAACTAAATTTTACATTTTAAGTGTACAAGAAATGATACATACATATAGATAAATTGTTATGTAAATGAATATATTTAGCATGATAATTATGATCTTTAAGTATAAACATGTAAAGATGAATCCGCTGTACAGGATGTTCTCCAGAACGGTGAGTGTTTCCAGCGGAAGTGTGAACAGAATTAAACGATCCCGCTTCAACTTTATTCCGCGAAACCGAATCAAAGAAAGATCGAACACAGAACCGATCCGTGCCTTCAGAGCCACATTTACCGACATCCCTCGACAGAATCAACACGACACGACCCGCGAACATCTGCCCTATCACACACACAGCTGTTAACGGAGAGCTGTCGGTTCGGTTCGGATCTATAAATAAACGCGCGGGCCTCTCCGTGCATCTGCTGTTACCGAGCGCTTCCCGCAGAGAACCGAGCGCTCGCGCCGCGTCACCGATCCCCGAGCGCTGTCAGTCACGCGGAGGAACGGTTAGCGTTACCTTGTGAAGACACATAGGACATGATCCTCCGGCTCTGGCCGCGATCAGCTCGCTCCGTGATCCATCACCGCTCCTCCAGCGCGACACGAGCACAGGGACGCGACGCGACGCCACGCGAGCTGCTGTATTGATCCGAGCGCCGATCGAAGTGATGCGCCGATCGCTCAACGCTCGCCGTCACCGGATGCGCGCACGCAGGCAGGCGGGGACGCGCGATCAGTACCAGAGTAAACGAGCGAGTACTGTACTGACGAGCAGGCGTTATACTCAGAGAGAACCTGAATCCTGCTCTTCATTATACCGCCGCGCGCTCTTCATCGCTCCACACACACACACTCAACATGAAGAAAAGACCCACCAGTTTTATACACTCGTGTAAAAATGCTGTAAAATACTTACAATAATAATGCCATAAATAGATTTAATTGATCAATTAACTTCTATTCACCAAATCAAATAAATATTTGGTAAAACAGCTTCTGTTCAGAGGAACACTTGCTCATAGTTTCTCAGGTAGGTTTTGTTCTTCATCTTGGAGACGTCGGCCCAGTTCTGAGTCTGTCTCGGTTTGTTCTGGTTCTTCATGTGACTCCAGACAGACTGATGATGATCAGATCAGATCTCTGTGTGTCAGACAATAATCTCACTGGATTATTACAATTAATCAAGAAAATCATGTTTGGAAATGGAAACTGATCTTTCGCTACCGCAGAAGATGGTAATAACCCTCTTAAATCTTTTTTTAAATTTGTTTTTAATGTTGGTGAAAATACTTTTGTTCAGTACTGTATAATAATTTATACTTCTGACTACTTATTGCGTCTCACCTGTAAAAAAATTGCTATTTCGGGGTCTACAACATGAAAGAATAAAAGTGTCTGCTAAATTAATAAATGTTAATGTCAATGAAAGAATCCCATAATAATATGCACATGAAAAATGTAGAAACACTGAACTATGCGCCACCATTGTGCAGCAACTAACAGTAAATGTGTGCAAGTATGGAGCCCCATTCCTATATTTGTCTGAGGCCCCAGATTCACTAAATCCGCCCCTGGATCTGAGTCAACAGTAGGAGGAGTTACAAAAAGTAGATTTTTTAAACATGAATCAGAAATGGTGGACATTGAAGAATTACAAATGAAAGAATCTGTCTTAGATTTGCTGATCCTACATCCTGCCATAACATCATATAAGAAACCAAGGTTAAGGACATTGTCTTTAGCATTTAATGTAAAAGTGTTAACATTTAACTTTGCAGTCAGTGGTTCATGCCAGTTCCTGTCCTCTTACTGTAAGTCAAATGAGGCTGAAAACTGAGATTTTTGCTGTTTGGGTCATCACTGGTGTAAAGGGGGAAGGTTGCTATATCTGAATGCAGAAATCTTAGGATCATAGGAATCTTTCCCAAAAAGACTCATGGTTGAATTCGATCAAAAGGGTGCTTAAAGACTGAACAAAGGGTCTGAATACTTAGGACCATGTGATACACTGGAATACAAGGGCAAAACTTTCTTTTTGAATTTTATAACAGTGATTTGAAGTATTCAAATACAAGACAAAGAAGTGGGAGCTAATAAGTGCTCTTCTGCTGCCATCTACTGGTTAAAGTGATAATTTGTTCACCACGTGTATATATTTTAGAGCTTTAAAGTGCTGGAAATCATTGAAAAATGCTTGAGTTTCTCAAAAGCCTGCATAAACCCTGAAATGAATAATGTCAAGTCACTTTTATTTATATATTGCTGTTAACAATACAGAAAAATAGCTTGTTTTTAAAACAGGAAAATAGTGTGTCAATAATGTAAAAGCACAACAGTGAAGACACATTTTGACTGGATCTCACACTGGATCAGCTCTGGTTCCTGAGGAGTTTGCTGATTTTTGCTAAATAAATGTTTCAGTTTCATATACTGCAGTCTAGATAAAAAATAATATTAATGATAACAAACAATCAATATTGGGCTTGTTTTTTCAGCTGCGTTTGCTTGTTTTTCTCGTGAGACTTGGCAACGGTGTTTTTTCTTGTGCTAGCTGCACTCAATTACTGCACATTTTTTAGCTTGTCATTTATGAGGTGCATCGGTGTTTCGAATGATGTAAAAGCTGCATAATCTTTCCATAAAAAAAGGAAGAGGAAACCGTGTGGTTTAGAGTCACGGCACGGCACAGAACCCTGCAGATCAACGCTGTTAAAAAACCAAAGACGATGGAGAAGGCCGTGCTCTTTTGGGTTTTTTCCTACTTGATTGTTCAGATCACCTCAGGCGGTAAGTATATTATATTTTATACAATTTCACATCATTGACCTTTTTAATATTTAACTATAATCAAGCATCAGTTCATGTTTTTTTTCCAGATGTTTCAGAACATAATATGAGTGTGTTAAGAGTTCATGTGAATGAAAGCTTTAAGAACATACATGATGATATTACAGCCTGGTATCGCCAGAGTCCGGATTCTGAACCACTATCGCTGGTAGTTACCGCACATGTTGGCCCGAATCTATTTCCATCCTATCAAGGTCGCCCGAGACTTGACGCAGATATGCTGAGCAAAACAAGCTCGCTATAGTTATTACTCGACTAACAAAGTAAGATTCTGGCCTCTCTTTCTGTGGAACCAAAATAATTCATTCAGAAAAGCCCATCAGAATACAGAGAGAAGGTTAGCACATGCTGACTTCTCTCACACGTATAAACTGAGAGTTATTTGACTGTTTTCATCAGCACTATACACACAGTGCCATCAAAAGTTTAATTTGATAACCTTTAAAATCTTCAAAAAAAATGGTTTTCTTGGAAGAAAGAACAGATTTTTGTCATCTTAATCTTTTTATAGTGGAACCATTTTCTATTTGTGTAATAGAAAGATTTTGGGGATAATGTTGTTTTTTTCATGCAGTCAGATATGAATCGGTTCTGTAATCATGTTGTGGTGATGTTGTGATTTCAGAGCTGATGAGAGGCCGTGAGGATGAAGCTCGATCTGATGAAGGGATCACAGGTGAGAGCAGAGAACATTCTTGATCAATCAGAAGTAGTGTCTGTGTTTCTTCCGTCTGTTGTTTGTGATTGTTCTCTGTCTGTGTGTAGAGGAGCTGACGCTGGTGGAGCGTGTGATGGTGTTCGGTGGAGTTGGTTTGGCGGTGCTGGTGTTTTTTCTGGTTATAGTCCTCACAGGAAAAAGCATTTACTATCACGGCTGGCAGAAAGGGTGGATCGCAGCCGAACACGCTGGTCTGACTGTTCAAAAACTACCTGCTGTACACGATAATCAGCAGGTTACATCAGAGGAGGCTCACCACGAGATCCCGTCGCTCTCAAATGTGTCTTGACGCAGAGCTCTAGAGGAACATTAATATTTAAGCTAGGTTCTGGAGAAAGTATACGGCACAAACATGTTCAGATAAATGTGTTTAATGTGTTGTTGAGAGTTCTGATCAAATAAACTATTATAAGTTGTTTCTCAATGAAAATCTACTTTACTGTCTGTGCAAAAAGTGTTATTTTAACGGTATTAAAAATTGTAAATGCTACAGTAAAAATCTGTTAAATTTCAAATTCCTGTAAAATGTACAGGAAACAGTAAAAGGACATTCCCAGAATTGCATTTCAAATTATTTTGAAATTGATGTTTTTTTTTTCTTTAAAGTAACTGTGTTTGTTCTTTGTTTTTTTCCTGACGTGTTGTTCTGTATGTTACATGTAATGTTGTTAAATGAATGTTTATTGTATGTTTGAGTTTGATGATGGTGTTAGTCTTTGTGTGAATGACACTGAGCTCCATCTATATGTTCTTATTTAAAAGGGCTTTGGATCATCATGTGTCTTTTTCGTCTCCACCTGTATGTGCTGCATATCAGTGTATTTCAGAGCTACAAAACACAGTTCGTTTCTTTAATAGCTTGGTATATTAAGAGTTTATTAGTTAATGAAATGATGGTATTTAACTGTAAACGTAACTTAAAACCTAAAATGTTGTTAAAGTGTTTTACCGCTGAATTCCATTGACTACAGCTGCCGTTTTTAGCATAAATTTTACAGATTAATTTTTTTACAGTGTGATTTTAAATAAACAGCAACAGGCGTGAATGATGAAGTATATGTGTCCTCTTTCTTATTTTTGACATAATGGTAAATACCACTTCTATTATTTCTGTGACAAATTTGCAATCCTGAAACAAATTAATTTATTATGACCAATGTATGATTGTAATTGTAAAACGGATACACCAGAGCTGTGGTATTAAATCTCTAATTAAACTACAAAAATGAATAAATAAAACAGATAGATGCTTGTGTTATGTTCATTTTGTGATTTATGACCAGCCTTTTCTTTTTAGTGAAAGGCTATGTTTGTGAGTCAGAAACCTTTTGGATTTGATCAAAAATATTCATCTGAGCTCTGAGATGAATGAAAGTCTTGAAACAACATGAGGGTACGAGTACATTTTATTAATAGAATTAAAAAAGGTTGAGTTTGAGTCATTACTCGGAGAAAAGAGAAAAGTCATCTGTGAACCTGTTCCTTTTGAACATTTCCTTCTTCGTACAGTCTGAACTTATGTGGTGCAAAGTCTGATAAGATTGTTTAGGTGTTATATTTTGGACTAGATCTCTGATTTATGCTAAAAACATTTGACAAACGTTGTATTTCAGTAAGTAATATCTTGTTAACTCCTGTTCTGTCATGATTGCTTTCTGTTTTGTCCATCAGTTATTTTAAGCATGATTAAGTTAAACCGCTTAAACTTTAAGAAGCTGTACGTAACTATATTGTAGCTGTTTAGAAGTTGCTAATACAAACACGCTGAGTGAAATAAACGTATAATTGACTAAAAACGTAACTAAACGTACTGTATATACAATGCACTCTCAATAATAAAGGCAGCTTTTGTGCCTTTCCTTCTGAGAATGTGTGAATTTACAGTACCATATTTATTGTTTTTTATTGTTTTTTTATTGTTATTTATTGTTATTGTTTTTATGGCAGTCAGCTTCTTCATACAGTTTGAGATTGCTTGTTGATTCTCGCAGGGTTAGGAAAGGAAGTGGAAAGGATGTGGTTTGTTGTCTCTGCGCTGCACGGAGCTCTGCAGATCATTGTTTTACAGACGGAGGACGATGGAGAAGGTCGTGCTCTTTTGTGTTTTATCATACATTCATATCAGCTCCTGCGGTAAATTTCACAATATACAATTTCACATTTTAAATATGATTCATTTTTTATCAGAATCGTTTCAAAGCATCGGTTCGTGATGTTTTCCAGATGTTTCAGGAGGTGATGTGACTCTGGTGAGATTCAGGCTGAATGAAAGCATCGCTCTGAGCTGCAACATGACCTACAAATCCAGAGCGGCCTGGTACTGCCAGAATCCTGATTCTGGACAACTCACTCTCCTGATATCTCTCTACTATTCAGTGATCACAAACTATCCAAACCCTAAAATAGATCGCATAATCCTTGAAGGGGCCAGCAACGACATAGCCCGGCTAACTATTCATAGACTAACTGAGTCAGATGCAGGTCTTTATTTCTGTGGAACATCAACATCAACGCAATTCGAGATGCTCTTCGACAAACCCTTCAGACTCGTCGAGGAGGGTTAGTACAGCTTTTCAGTATCTCTTAAATCTTCACACTGTTTTTAATTATTGACTGTTTCTAAATATAATGCAATCATAACTGCTAAGTTTGTTTCTTCAATGCAATAGAGGAACCATTTATTCCTTTTTTCTACTCTCACAAACAAGCTTCTAGTGAGTAGTTCACAAGATACATTGTTTTCTTCATGTTTTGATCATCTACAGAGCCGTTGTGATGGAAAGAGTCTGTGGATGTTTGTGACCCAGATATGAATGATTTCTCATTGTGTGTGCCTTTGAGGAGTTCGCTGTTAATAATATTATAACTCTTAGCTCTTGAATATTATTTGATTATATTTTAAATATCTTCTGATAGACAGAGAGGACACAGTTCATTCAGTCACAGATCCACCAGAACATGATGAGATCACAGGTGAGAACTGGAAGCATTTTAGAATGTTAATTTTAAGGAACTAAAATGAATTATTTATTTTAGTAACACTTTATTCTAAGGCGTCATGATACAGATGAATTGCCTAATTAGGGACTTAGTAGTAACTGTTGTACTTACATGAAATAAAATACACGGTAAGTTCTGTAACAGCCTGTGATTAGAGTGTGTAATACTGTAGATGTAACAGACAGCTACTGTAACACATATATTACACATCACACAGATATTTGATACACTTTATTTTAAGTGGCTTATGTCTGTGTAATGATCTGTAATTTTAACGTAACAGTAGTTGTCTGTAACATCTACATGATCACAAACTGTAACTTAGTACTGCGGTAAGTACAATAGCTACTACTACTGTAAGTACTTACTACGTAATACTCTGTGTTATGGATATCTATGAAACAAAGTGTTAACTTTATTTGTTATCTTTATTATTTTATTTCTGGAATACGGTATTTGATAAAAGTATAAAAATATTACATGGATGTTAATAAACGACCAAATTCTGTCATCATTTACTGTTTCTTTGTTCTTCTGAACACAGAGGAAGATATTTTGAAGCTGTTTTGGGTCACCATTGACTTCTATGGCAGGAAAAACAAATACTATATACTGTATGTCAATGGTGACCAAAACCTGCTTACAAATGATCTTCAAAATACCTTCCTTTGTGTTCAGAAGAACAAAGAAACTACTCGAGGATGAGTAAATGATAATGACATTTTCATTTTTGGGTCCACTATTTCTTTAAAAGTTCTTTATGCATTTTTTATATAAATGTAACTGTACTAGTTACTGAGCAACATAACTACTTGTCACATGATTACAGAATGTGTATCACTGAGAAAGTTGTCTGAGTGATCTGTGTTTGTTTCTGCAGTAGTTTAACAGGTTTCTGTGTCTGTGTGTAGTCTCTGCTCTCTCTGTGATGCTGCCGGAGCGTGTGCTGATGTTCGGAGGTGCTGGTCTGGCTATTGCGGTGTTTTTTCTGGCTACAGTCTCTGCAGGAGGAATCATTCACTATTACGGCAGGCAGAAAGGATGGGTCGCAGCCAAACGTGCTGGTGTGACTGATTAAAAAAAGATATATATATGTATATGTATGTGTGCATGTATATTAACCAAAATGACACTAAATTTGTGTGCTTATAGTTTCTCAATAATCAGCATTGCTGTGGCTCACCAATGTGCTTCAGATCTCACTTAGACTTCCGCTGTGACAAAGATCTCCAGGAGCATTAAAATAGTCTCTTTTATGCTATTTGTTCTCAACTTTTATTGACTCTTTTGTGCATGATTCTCAGATGATTCATTTGAAGATTCGTCTTTTCAAAGCCCTTCTTTGTGTGAGGCTACTCTGCTCTGATTGGTCAAATATATGACCCTGAAGCATAAAAGCATGAATAGCAAGAATGGGGGGATTGGGGGTTGGGGAAGGTTACAATTACTGTACATCATGATCAACTTTCAGCTTTACAACCTGCTTAAAATCACCTACAGCTACATTACAATCCACATAAAGCTTGTTCAAATAAAATGTCTTTAGTGTTAAACGTGTTTTTGAGAGTGTTCTTAATTAGTAAAGAGCATTGACACTAAGAAATCACATGTGTTTGTGGATTTTATGATTGAAAACCTGATCAGTAGCAACACAAATCCTCTGTTCAGTTATGTTGAATGAATGAATGACACATTTATATAGCACCTGGATGATGCGAAAGCAGCCACAGGACAACGTCGCCAGCTACAGGTGGAGAGGAGAGAGAGATATAGCCAATCAATGGATTATTGGGAGGCCATGATAGACAAGGGCCACCAGGGTTACACCCCTACTCTTTACGATGAGCATCATGGGATTTTTAATAACCACAGAGAGTCAGGACCTCGGTTTAATGTTTCATCCGAAAGACAGTACTCTATTGACAGTATAGTGTCCCCATCACTATACTGGGGCATTAGGACCCACACAGAGCGAGCACCCCCTGCTGTCCTCTCGTAACACCTCTACCAACAGCAACCTAGTTTTCCCAGGAGGTCTCCCATCCAGGTACTGACCAGACTCAACCCTGCTTAGCTTCAGTGGGTAACCAGGCTTGGGCTGCAGGGTGATATGGCTGTTATATAAATGTAAATGTGTAAATAACTATTTTAATAGCCACCGCGGACTTTCTTTGCGTGCAGATTAATGTCCGCCTTTTACACAGCCTCTTTTATTTTAGTATTGCATCACTGATTGCTCTAACCTTTCAAACAGAATTTAGGAAGATGTATGTAACTACAATCATTAGTTTGATTAGCTCGTAAAGCCTTGTCTCTTGTAAAAGGCTCAAGGCGACCGCAGACAGGATTTTGAAATGCATCCTCCTCGATCATAATACAACGTCAATATCATGTGATTAATAGATAGCGCCGACATAGTCACGAAGTGACATACCGCCAGGTGCGTTAGTGCGTATAATGGTACTTTACTTTTATAGGCTATGTAGGCTATTATTAGTCACTGACAGGTCATTATGTAGAGATTTACGTCACTATTATATGTTTAATTAATTTTATGCAAATTTCGATGTTTACGGCCTTGCCATTGGCCAAACATTAACGTCTGTACACAAAATTATGCGTGTAGACGCAATAACGTGTACAGGCGTAATAACTACATTTTTTTGTTAATAAATTTTTAATAATCCGGCCTTCCATACATTTCAGCTTTCTAGATGCATATAACTGATGAATGCGATGTTTACGTTTCGACCCTGCTTGAAGAATTCAAGCAGTTCAACTGAGGGAAAGCCCACTTTTGGAAAAGTGTGAAAGTTAGGAGGGCAAACTTTTTTTTTTCTCTGAATGCTGATATAGCCTAGCGTGATGTAATAAAGGCTTGATTTAATCCTTTATTTCGTTACATTTTCTTAATTAAGATGCTGCATGTGTTTGTCTAGTCTAATCAAAGTGTGCATCTCTCCCCCGACTTTCCCAACAAAAATCCCACCCCCTCTCAGAAAATACATAAAACAGTTAACAGATACCGCTCAACATTCAAAGATTAGCCTACACATCACATGACGAAGCCAGCACTTTGGTCATCATCTTTCATTATTTCGGCAAATGTCTCCCATACTTTGCTCTTTCTATTTGTATATTTGCGGAGCTCCACTCCCCAGTCTTCACCTTTTCTCTTGCCGCCTCCATCTCTACATGCAGACTGCGTCATCTTCGGAGCAGTAATTTACCCAATAAAGTGTAGGCCTATGTATTTCATAGAAAATTGTGTCTAGTACTATATAAATTACAAAGGTTTAATTGGCATCTTTATTATAAACATCCCGACCGACCGCGACCCGAATATCATTAAAAATATTTTTGTATGACTCCAAACCGTGGGCATCCGTTTATTTTAGATCAATCACTGGTGCTCACCTATTACTCCATCACCAGCAGCGCTCCGTTCTTCAGCGTCTACCTCCCCTAAACGCCAGTGTACAGGTACAGTGCCTTTAATTAATACACACAACTTCAGCAATGATAAAAAATAAATGAATCAGAATTTACTTTAGCAACTTAATGTGCATTTTCAGTCATCTGACGAACAAAGACTGAACTCTTTTGCTGCGTCCGAAATCGCATACTTCTTAAGTAGGTACTACATTTAAAATTGAACGCACTACCCGACCGTTAAAACAGTACGTTCTATATAGTATGAATATATGGAATTCGGACGTACCACATCCACCATATTGATGTTGTCACGTGTCACGCGTCGTCACAATGGTGCAACAATTCAAACGTTCAATAAGTCATCCTTTTATTTAAATTGTGTTAAACAAGTGTAATTTAATCACAATAAAAAACGTTTTTTTCCTGAGGTACGTACACTTGAAATTAGCCGCGTCTCAACTTTCCGCCATTTTTAGAATATGATGCCTCGTCTCCTGGAGCCTCATAGGATAGGAAAGCGTCCATGATATGCCTACTACAGAATTCGTCCGGAAGCAGTAGGTCATATGGGAACTTCTCGCCTACTGAATTTCGAATGCTATGAATTCGGACACACTACTCGCCTCGCATACTGTTTTTCGCATACTATATAGTAGGGAAGGAAGTGATTTCGAACGCAGCAAAAGTCTTTGCTCTACTTTGAAAGAGAATTAACTAAATTGTTGGACTACAATGGAATCATTGCAGTGTTCAACTCTAAGCCCCATCGTCTCCTGTTATAACAATCAAAAATAAGTCAATCTACAATTTCCTACTATGTAGTTGGCTAGTCACTGTTGTTTATTTCACAATGTTTATATGACCGCTGAGCCAGAATGACAAAGCATTGCTTTTTACATACTGTTCGCTACTGTCCTGCTGATTTAGTGTTGTAGTGCATCTGTCAGTGTGTGTGGTGTGGCTGCCATGCTAATGCTGTTCTTATCATTATGTTCTCATTCTAAACACTGCTTATGATGATATACAGGCTTATACTTTGATTAAATGGTGGCATGTATTCAAGCAGGTTGTAACATCCACGCCAGACTCTGCCCCTGACTCCTCCCTTCCTGCCACACAACGATCTCAATCACCCAAATACTGAGCACCCTCACCTGGACTACACACCTGATCACGATATCCAGCACAATCAAGCACCCCTTATAACCACACACCACTATCAGTTCCTTGTCCAAGCTCGTTCGTCGAAAGTGGACGCTGCTCTTTGACTCACTGTGTTACTTACCTGATCTCTTACCTGTTTCCATACAGAAGGCTCCGTGACTCTGAGTGTGCTCTACAGTCTCCGCTGTGTTCTCCTCTCAGTTCCGTGGTGTATAGTGGTGTGTGGCTGCAGCGTTCCAACCTGCAAGAAAGACAAAGAGACATTTTCAGTTTTGTTATATTTCCCAGTATTTGAAGAACCTGAGTTTGCTTACCTTTGTTTCATTTTCACCATCCTGTTGACTTTAATAAACTGTATTATTATTATCTTACCTCTGTGAGTGTCCGCTTCGTTACAAAAGTGTAGTTGTGTTGACCTGTTTTTATAGATGCATTTTAGGCTAGACCCACCCACATTGTGATTCCTGGCTACGCAAGTATTTCCAACACTCATAAAAATGTCAGTTTAGTTTAGCTCATTCTTTCAATTGATATGTATTCAGAAGGTCCCTGTGTGTCACTGTATTTATTTTCAAGTAATTTTACTGAATAGATTTGGGTAAAGGTCATCCAACACAACAAATGTGTCCTAGCACTTGGATTACTCCTGTATATTCAAACACTCAAAAAAGTGTTCCTTTATATGTAACCAGGGAAAATAAGTCTGTGATAACACCTCTTGCATGCAGCGCGCAGTGGCATTGTGAGAGAAGAGGAAGCCAGTGTTCCTGCCTTGCTGATCTGTGTTGAGCACGCACAAGTTGAGAAATGCTTTGGTTTGCTCATAAAGGGAAAAAAGAGGAAGTCCTCATTACAGTTTCCGAGTGTAGCTGATCAGTTGTTAGATTAGCTGTAGTTCATGTTTCTCCAAGCAGGGGAGACTTGAGTAATAAATCTGTGTAATCTACAGTGACGAGATTGAGTGTTTATTTCATCTTTTTGAGCCCAGTGTTAATCTGGGTACTACCATTATTTGTGTTAAGACATTCAAACTTTGACATTAAGCAAGACATTGGTGTTAAAAAGGACATGAAAAGTGTAACATTGATCTACTTCGGCCATAGATTTGTGCTTGGCTCATGTACATGTGTATTTAAAATTGTTCATTGTTTTGTTCTCTATTTAGAAAAGCATAGTTTTGGAGAAAACTAAAAGTAAAATCACAGCAAACAACCAAATCTGTCCGGGCACATGCACTGTGGCCCATTTTCCAACACTCATAAAAAAGTGTCTCTTTATAGGTTTGCTCATTATTTCAATTGAACAGTATTTAGAGTGACCCTGGCATTTTATTGTACAATTCTGGAGAATAGTGATGGCAAATTCACCCCAAATGTAAATGTATATTCTTAAGGCCTGTTTACACCAAGCACGATAAAAATAATTATAAACATATAGTTTTAAAAATCGTTTTTAATATGAATGAATTGCAGAGTTCACACCACAACCATAACGATAAAGGCACAGAGAAACAACATTGTTGAAATAATTTTCAGAACAATGTTTTCTAGCTGTTTAACGATAGAAACATGATAACTAATAAGAATCTGCCTTGTTCTCTTGTGTTTGAGAATTTAAAGTGACATGCGCATATGCGGTGAGAATATACAGACGATATATTTCGCCTGACACTAATATTCTTATCTTTATAGTTATATTTATCATAATTGTGCTTGGTGTGGAAGGGCATTAATACTTACATCATGTCCTATTTTCAAACACTGATTAAAAACTTTCCTTTTATAGGTTTGCTCATCATTTCAATTGATTCATGTTTACAGTGACCCTGACTATTACTGTATTAATTGACATTTAACTCTAAATTTTTGGTGAAAATTAAAAACACATTCACTCCAGACATCAAACGAGTTTTGACCATTTCTCATTTTCAAACACTCATAAAAGTCTTTTGTGTATTGATTGCTCATTCTTTGAATTGATCCTGTTCACTATTTTGTATTCGTTTTCATGTTCGTGCCATTTTACTCTATATTCTGGTACAAGTAAAGGAAAATTGTTTTTGGAGTGCATTCTTGTATTTTCAAAAGGCCTTGTTCCCTATAGGTCACTACGAGTCATGTCATGACAACATTAGGGATTACCTTGGGGACTCACTGTGAACAGAAATCAGTTTCAAGAGTTCACGCTTCCTTCGTAATTGTGGTGGAGCGAATATAGTAAGCGAATTTGGCGAGCTGTCTGGGGAGCGAGCCGGGAGAGCGGCGAACTCCGAACCCTAATGGGTGGAACCCTAGCGAGGGCAAGAGTTCGGCGTTCGGCTCGTTCACCGTCTTCCCCCCAAAAGAGCTTTGGAAGGACAGCAGCCAAATGTGAGCGCCCAAAAAATGCAATAGGAGAGGATGCTGGACGGGAGTATAATGTGGAACCGGGAATGAATTGGTCTGGGCGTCTTGGAGACCTGTTGGAAAAGCAGAGAAAAATATTAGGAAGTAAAATAGGCAAACTGTAAATGAATAGGGTAATAAATACTAATGGGCTGGGTAAGGAAATGGGGGGCGGGAAAGCCTACGCGGAGGCTGGGAGTGAAACCTGCGCGGAGGTTTGTGACCTCAGCGGAGGTGGGATAGAGTAGAAAAGCCCTCAGCGGAGGTAGTGGGAAGGGACGGGGAAGCCTGCGCGGAGGCTGGGAGTGAAACCTACGCGGAGGTTTAGCAACCTCAGCGGAGGTGGGATAGAATAGAAAAGCCCTCAGCGGAGGTAATGGGAGGGGACGGGGAAGCCTGCGCGGAGGCTGGGAGTGA
>JAUCMU010000126.1:1870504-1886488 GCA_032275025.1 Enteromius treurensis
ACACACAAAGGACCGGGGCGGGGTTTACAAAATGACAGGAGAACACGAGGGAGACTGAATGAAAACAAAAACACAGATCACGAAGACATGGAACGCCTGGGGGGCGTGACACTAATATTCCCTGAATTTATGAAACAAAATTCTACAGAAATGTTTCTTTCAACAATAATAATAAAGGAGAGCTAATATAATAATAAGAGCTGAACACATTAACATCTGGAGACATGAACCAAATACTTTAAACTCCCTTTTTACATGCAATTATATTTCATCATCTGGTACCCATATTTTCAATTTTGTCTGAATCAGGTTGATTTTTTAATATAGTATTTTTTTATTAATCATCCGTAACAATAGTTTAATGATTATTTTAAATACTGTTCCTATTGTATTACACATGGTTATTTTTATAATGATTCAAATATACTGTTAATTTTATGATTGAAATCAGATTTATGATTGTTTGGACATCTCTTAAAGCTAAAGCGGTGTCTACACTGATTTTTAAATGTAATAAAATTAAAAACTGTAAAATTCTATTTTGTGTGATAAATTACATTGATGACATTTCTTCTTTAGTGCTGTCAAACAATTAATCACATCCAGAATAAAGCTTTTGTTTCTACGGTGTCTATTATGTATATATAAACACACACACACACACACGGTATGTAAACAGAAGCGTTTATTTAGCGTGTAATTAATCATGTGACAGCACCATACAAAGGGTAATAAATATCACCAAACTAATCTACAATAAGAATTCATAATATTTTTGTCTTAATAATCCGCTATACCCTTCAAAATCCTGCTCGGGTTCTGAGTTAATCACCCGGGCTGGTTTCTCTAGTGCTGTCAAACTATTCACTGCATACTAACTGAATCAATGTTTTTGCTTGTATAATATTTGCATGTGGAATATTTACATTGATATTATTATATAGAAATATGTTTAATATACAAACCTAAGATGTTTCAGAAATCTTCGCATGCGTTTGTATTTCTAAACACATGATAAGCACACGCTCCACTCAGACTCGGAGGATTACTCTCTCATTAACAAACAGCATCCAGACGAAAGAAAGAGTCCACAGGATTCCATTGAACTCGTTTAATTTGCACATCTCTCTCTCTCTCTCTCTCTCTCTCTACCGGCCACCAGCCCTGCGCTTCCCAGCATTCACTGCAGCGTTTCCCACAGAAGCTCACATTAGATCAGAAAGGGCCCATATCTGGGGCGAGCGGATCCTGGCGGTGTGGGCATGCATTAAAGCGGCACACAGTGGGACGGGGTGAGCGATCGGGTGTCCTAATGCGCTTACCCACAATGCATTTGACATATTCAGCGAGTGCTTGCTACATTGAAGACCTAGAGTTTGATTCTCGTATTGCACTTGGATTACACGACCACTCTCTGGAGCCGGAGCGGTCCTGCCTTCACGTTCAGCTCATGCAACCCTAGCATTGCATGGCGTCTGGCTCTCAGACGCTCGTACACTAGAGATATAGACAGGTATATAGATATAGATATGTGGCTAGATCAGCAGAGATGGCTTGCTCTTTACTGATCTCTAGTGCAAAGTCCGTGTATCGCCGTGAACGGTGAGGGATTGATCCATGCATAGCGTATAAAGGTCATGCGGAGGAGGTCGGGTCAGGAGGTACGAAACGCTTAGAAAAACAGAGACAGCAGTTCAGAAGGAAGAAACCTGCAGATGAGAGAGAGAGAGAGAGAGAGAGAGAGGTTGGAAAGAGGAAGCAGGGGAAACCAGGACTAGTTAGGACTGCTAGTTAACTCACCGGTGTGTGTCATTCTGCTACTTGCACACCGGCACAGTTGTCTTTGCTCTCGGAGGCGATGGCCAGATACTCCGCTCTGAAACACACCACACAAACACGTTTCACTCATACCTCTCATTGTTTTCTTGTTTTTGTAAAGGTTTCACTCATCTTTTTGTCGAGCTCATTCCCAGTTTTATTCCTTAGTATTGGTTTTCCACATTTTGATGTGATGAAAACGTGCTTTTCTTGATTTCAGTTTTAGCAAAGCGACTACATGTGATCCTGTACCGTTTTATTTCACGATTGTATTTATTGCTAAACATTGAAAGTGTGTGTTACTGACGCGCTGGCTCTGAGCGCTTCCTCTCCGGCCGCGGCGATCTTCCTGTAGCAGTAGATCATCTCCACCAGGAGCCAGAGCTGCAGGCCGATGATGGACACGTACATCATGACCTCTGACACGATGGACGCTGTGCCTCGCGTGGCTGCAGGAGACACAGAGAGAGTAGACATGAGTTCCTGAAGATAGCAGCACAGGGTTAGTTTTACTCCGGGATCAGCCGCTCTGGTAGTAATCTGTTGACTTCAGCAATCTGTGCTGCGCTACATGCCAATGCTGACACTTCAGAAACAAAAAAAAAACTGCTTTTTGTCGTTTTCCCCCCGAAGTCTGCACACCTGGAAATAAAGAAGTATCTTTTCCTTCAGCTTGTTCATTCTTAAGGCCATTTACTCTTTGTTTCCGGAGATGTGAGGATCTGGATGAAAACCACACGTGGGTCACTCTGTGTACAGATGAGATTTACTTGCGTAACTGAACCTCGAGCAGTATGAAAAGATATTCTAATCATTCATTTCTAGAGGTTTTGAGATCTCATTACAGCTCATTGTGCATTCAGCTGATATTTCCTGCGGAACGTCTGTAGAAGAACATTTTAAACTCGAAAGTTATCTTGTTTATCTCTATAAAAACAGTTCCGTTAAACCTACCCGTCTGAGTGACTCATTCACCAATTATTACTCATTATTTCTATCTCAATATTCTTTAAGATTATGGTTCTTAATAAACGTTTCTTTTGCGGTCTCCGTTGTTCCAGAGATAGCAGACGGTGTGGCTCCGTGTGCAAACTTGACCCATTTTGATGGAAGCGAAAGCCAAGGACACTCAGCACACAGCTGACGCAGGGAGCACGGATGTGTTTCTCTGACCTCTGTCTGAGATGTTCTCGTACCTTTGCCCACCACGATGAGGTGCACATCTTTGCTGGCGATGGTGGGCTGCTCGTGGTGCTCGTAGATCAGCATGCGGTTGAAGATGCAGCGGTAGACGCCCGAGTCGTTGAAGGTGACATTGAGGATGTCCACAGACGCGTCCTGGAGGTCGAGCGTTTTCTTGCTGCCGTGCCACTGCAAGCGGTCCTGGAAGCGCTCGTCGATGATCCGGGCCTCCTCGCCGTCGTAGCTGTAGATCTGAGGACACACCACGGGCTCAGCACAAACACCACGCTAGTGACCACGGCCAGTCACAGTCTTCCTAAGTTTAGTTAGTTGCCTATTCATATCAATCTATATATTCCGGGTGTTTTTAATGATTAAATGCATTTATTTTCAGAATGATTAATTGATTTATTTGAATCAAGTGCTTGTTTATTTATTTCGATTTTAATTTATTTATTTTGACTATTTTTAATCAATGTGTTCTTTTTATTTACATCACATTTTAACATATGCATTTAAGTAATGTTTTATTCACTTATTAAATCAAATAAGTATAAGTCATTCACTTTTTTTTATCATTTACATTAAATGTAACTTTTTTCTTTTTTTACATCAAAGTTCAATTAAAGTCAGTGTTTTAATGTAAATCTAAGGTTTCGCTTTCTTTTATTTATTTAGTTGTTCATTGCTTATTTATCTGTTTATAATTGGTAGATCATTATATTTATAAAATATAATTTATTATTATTTGTAAAATTTATATTAAACTATTGTCAAATGATTAATTAATAACATCCAAAATAAGATTTTGTTTACATAATGTGTGTGTATGTATGTACTGTGTTTACTCATTATATATATAACAGCACATACACATGTCTACATTAAGAAAAACATGCTATGTTACAAATTAGATATATTTATCCATAACACACATTTAATGAATATACGCATGTAAATATTGCACAAGTACACATAGTGCAGACATTTTAATGAAACATATTTATTTGAACAATGCTTTTTTTATTTTTAACAAATGCTGTTTGTTTAACCTTTTTTTTTATAACAATGTTTAATCAAATGCTTGTTTGTTTACTTATTCATTTTTTATTTATTTAACATAAATGTTCCTTTTCCTATCTGAATTACATTACTATGCATTTATTTAAATCACTCTGCATTGAAAAGTCTCATAAGAGGAGGATGCTGGGCGTCAGAACTCACGTGCAGGAACTCCATTTCTCCTGGCGCTTTGAACAGCCAGTCGACGGTGGTCGTGGCCTCCACCTCTCCTCTCATCTTACAGGAGATGCAGCCCAGCTTGAAGAGCTTTCCCGCCACGGCCTCTGTGTCTGAATCCACCTCGGCACAGGCTCCGCTGCACAGAGACACTGAGGAGGACACGCTGTTATAACACCACCCAAACACATTCTTTCTACTCATGATGCTGTACTCTACTCTATTACTCATTTAGTTCATCACATTTTATTTAGGTCAAATGTTTTGTTTATTCAGTTATTTATTATTATATATAACAAATGCATTTTTGATGTATTTATTAAAATCAAGTTTATTTTTACGTGTGTAACTTTATTCGTTTATATTTTGCAAATGCATTTCAAAATCCTGATTTATTTATTTTAACCAGCTGTTTTTGTTTAATTTTATTCATTAACTCTGATCAATTAATTTATTTTAGTCAAATGTTTTAACTTTTAAAATTTGTTTTAATAATTTTTTTTATAATTTAAGCTCAAATAAAACAGCACTGTATTTATTTATGTTTCAAGTCAGTTTATTTATTTAATCCATATATTAACCTTAAACAAATTTACTGGCATCATGTTTTATATATTTAAATAAATGTATTTGTTTCCTTACTTACAACAAATGTTATGAATTAAATAAATTATTATATAAGACATTATATTCTATTAATGTTGTCATGTTTTTTTCATTAATTGCAATTATAGTACTTTATTTATTATTATCAATAGATTTATTTAATGACATTTATTAAGACGCATCGTTCTATTAATTTATTTATTATGTAAAATAAATAGTTTTACTTTGAAAAAAAAAAAGTTGCTATTTGAAAAAAACATTTGTTCATTTAAATACATTTTAATTAATTTTAAAAATATCTAATTTATTTTCTTTAATAATTTATTTTGACATTAACTACCTGTGTTCCCAGCGGGCCCCGGGCCCCGGTCTGCAGTGAGACTCACCGGAGAACGAGAAGAACACACACAGGAGCAGCAGACGTCTCATATTCACGTCCATCATCTTCATCTTCATCTTCATCGTCGCAGCAGATAAACTCTCTCTCTCGGTCTATCCTCTAGTGCTGGATCTTCATGTCCCGCTCAGGAGAGCTTCAGAAGAGTCACGTGACCGCCCCAGACGACTAGACCAGCAGCATCCAAGATGTTCAGTGTGCAAAACCAGGCCAGCGGCTTCTCGATCCGCCAAGGGCCCCGATTCTCTGCCTTATTGCTTTACTGACTCTTTAAACTCGAATCAATGACCTGAGTTCAACAGCAGCTGTGTCTAGATCATCTGAGCAACTCTGACATGAATTAACATCTGAATAAAGCGCGCTTCGCATTCACCTTCACGTGTATATATTCCCTCGCAGCGCATGACGCAGACCCTCGGCAGACTCCTCAGGCATCCGACTGGCGCGTGCGGTCGGTAAACGGAGGTCTGTCGTTGTTTAACGCCATTCCGTGCTATTCCCGGTGACGCTCGCACTGATGCATTGCGGTAAAAAATCCCGGGCCGCGCGCGCAGCGCAACACAACGCGCGTTGACGTCACGACGTCAGATGCGACCCCCCTCTCCCTTCAAAACTTTCTCCGTTTAAATATTTAATTATTGAAATGTAATGAAACATCGTTACCTGTTAAAAATGTTGTGTTTTTCTCTCAAACTAGGCCCCGTTTGGTGACACACATTAAACTATTGTGAGCGTGCTTAAGAAGGATTATACGATTCGAATGTGATTTTTAACATTTCTATATCATTTGTATTTATTTAATCACGGAACAATGCACATTAATACTCTCATAAACATAAAAAAAGTGTAAAATATGACAGATTTAGTCAGAATGGCTTGTTTTCATCTGGAGTACAAGGGAAGATTCATATCTGGGGAAAAATAAGATAAATCAGCTCTTTACATTACAGTGAACAAGAAGATTAGCAGAGGGACAAACATAACAAAAATACTTCAGTCAAATTAGGTTTGCTCGATGATCGCTTAACGCGAGATGATTTAAAGATTTTCATGGGAGGATGTTTGTGAATTTCAGGCAGACAGCAGGCGGCGCACGCGGACCGCGGTACTGCGCGAGTCTGATGCATATGAATGACGCACGCACAACGCTCCTGTGGCGTAGCCTAATAAATATTAATGTGCCCGACCTTCCGCTAACAGCATTAGCGGTGACAGTTACATTGGTGAGTATATTCATTTATTTTCTATTTAATTCTATAATAAATGCGCCGCGCCCTTTTGAATTCATTTATTAAAGCACTGCAATGACACCTTCATAAAATACACAGAGTCTATGTCATATACTGTATATGCCATGAGGGTGGGTGTTCAGGAAGGGGGCGTGTCTCTCTTTCTGTTCCGCAGAACTCCATCACAGTGAACGCAGGTGAGATTAAAAACACATTCATATTTCAGTCCACTAAACGGATCCGATCAGTAGATCATAATCTACACACCGGATCGATAAATATACAGCTAGTCATTAAATAGAGCGGTTTGTATAACTGTTAGTTGACTCGTGTCGGATCGGATATTGCCGCATGTTGATGTAAACACACATGATCGTATGCGCGTTCATTAGCGCGGTGTCATTAGAGCCTGTGATGATATGCTAACGTTAGTTCGATCCGGTCGAGCGGATCTGGTCTGCGGGCCTGAAGCTGAAAAAGGGCGCGTTTTGTGTACGTTAACTAACGTTATGTGATGACGGATTGACCGGAGCGGTTGTGTGTGGTCGTATACCCGTGCTATCGGCTCCGCGCTCGGCTCTGACTCTCATCTCCTCCGCGGTCGCGGGTGTTTTTCTCCCCGGCAGGATGGAGCAGCTCGTCGGCCGCAGCGCTCCGCCAGGCCCGGTGCTGCAGGTGTGTTTCCCTAGCGCCCGCGCGTCTGTTTTGGAGAATCTGAACCGGCAGCGCGAGGAGGGTCAGCTGTGTGACCTGTCCATTCAGGTGCAGGGTCAGGTGTTCCGCGCGCACCGGTGTGTGCTGGCCGCTTCATCGCCGTATTTCCACGACCAGGTGAGTGAGGAAGCGATTTCTAACACTACATGTACCTAAAGCCTGCCTGAGTAAATGCTCTCATCTGCATATTTATGACGGTTTGATTTTAAATTTGATTGACAGCTTGCGACCTGATCGTTGCCGAGGCGACGCCGCCCGCCGCGAAAAACCCGCCGTAGTTGCTAAAAATAAGGATTAGCACTCACTTACTTTTTTAGAGGACACTGATCATTTTTATAGACCAGTATCGTCGATATCGATACTTCTAAACTAAACGTTCAAATTATTAAATGTATTGATTTATTAAATTAGTGTAATATGAGCAACGGACCCTTTTCACAAGTCTGTGATGATAAACGGTCATCTGAATCGAAAATCCTCCATTTTTTATTTAATTAGAAGGTTTTTTTTACATTCCCTAAATTTCAATCATTTCAATCGCAACTTATGAAGTGATATTTTTGTTTATATGCTGTTAATGTATTTACTGTAGTGGTAACAAACCACGGAAAGTTATAGAAATATAATTTAATTACAGTCACTTCAGTAAAGCCATGGTTCAATGTGACAGGCTGCTGAATGCATAAAAATGCAACCTCTTTATTCTGACAGTGTTTTATTAATATGCCCTATATTTGAGCGCTCCAAGCACGCTGGATCTTTGAGTGGTCCATTTGACGTCTTTCACGGTACTGTGGGTCTTCAGACCATCGGCTGTGCTTACTATGGTAAATGACGTCAGGTTGACTGCAGTAATATAGCGGATGACTTGCACATAGTGGCCCATAGAAACAGCCGCTAATGCTAAATGTTTTTGTAACAGACAGAGTTCAAAATTCTCACCTGACATTTTCACTTAAAACTAAATATGACCTCATGTTGTTTTAATAATTTTTACACACTGCCTCCAAAACTTTCGTCCGCCATTTAAAAAAATTTGATCAGGTTGTGTCTGTAGATTTGAATTCCAATCCATTTCTTTAAAGAACTTTTTCACTAACAAACACCACTCTCTCTATATTCTGGAGGTTTGTTCACTCATTTATACAACGTTTTACTCCTGAAAACATGGTGAAAATGTGTTTGTTTTCTGTCTAATGACAGTTTTTTGCAAATTATGGAGTGATGGAAAGACAAATCCAAGATTTTAACTGTAATTATGACTACTAAATCTATCAAAACATTTTGGGCTTAATGTCTTAATTGCATATTTACATAACATTTTAGAAAACCTGAAACAATTGTCATATTGCCCTGTGTCGGGTAAGTGTAGTGATGTCTGTTGGTTAAAGTGTTTATCTGTAGTGTCTTGTGAATCTAATCGCTGATATTTGGTAACAGAAAAGCACATTATGCTACGGCCAAACGACGTAGCCCTCGCGGCTCTGAACACTGCGGTTCTGTTGCCAGGTTCTGCTGAAGAACGTCACCACGGTGTCTCTTCCCTCCGTCATGGACCCTCTGGCCTTCGAGAGCGTGTTAAACTCGGCTTACACGGGTCAGCTCAGCATTGTGCGTGATGACATCATCAACTACGTCACGGTGGCCAGCTTCCTGCAGATGTGGCACATCGTGGACAAGTGCACGGACATCCTGAAGAGGTCGCGACCTTTGGTCCAGCTCAGCCCCGGCGGGGCGACGTCCTCCAGTCACCAGTCGCCCAGCAGCTCTGACTGCTGCTTCGCCGATCCGGAGGATGGGGAGAGAGCGGCAGGCGAACAAACTCTGGAGAAACGGCCACAAAGCGCACTACCGCCTCTGGCCACATGGAGGCGTCCGACTCAGAGCCGGTGGAGCAGAAGCAGCCTGACGTTCCCTGTCCGAACGGAGCCAGAGTGTGGCCCACATACGGGAGACGACGGTTTCCATGCATTCCCTGTCGCACCTTTGCCGTCCATCGAAACTTCGGACTTCACAAGGCACCGAATCCGCGCTCGCCTCCGAGGAGCCAAGGAAGACGAGGAGCAGAGAAGGGTGGAAGCGGATGAAGGCGTCGGAGAGCCCCTGGATGAGGACAAAGTGAGGGTGAAGTGTGAGGAGCGCCAGGCCGGTGAGTGGAGCTTCTTCATCACTGCAGTTTAGCGCCTGTCCACCAGGGGGAAACGTGGAGAGCCAGCGTGTGTTTGACTTGTTGTCTGCTCTTGTCTTCTCTCAGGAGCCGTTGAGTCGGACGGACGTCTCAGAGAGAGCGAGAGCGGCGAGACGGAGCAGGAGACGGACGGACTGTGGAACCAGTGGACTTTGTCGGACGCCAAGCTGCTGGACGAAGACGAGGAGAACGAAACGGACGCCGCGTTCGAGACCTACGACGAGATCGAGAAGGCCACGGGGCAGATTTCCCAGCGTCCCCTGCCACCGCCAACGTCTGACCAGCTGGCGCCGGGAACGTCCGAGCTTTCCTGGGTCTCGCAGTCGTCCTCGTCCTCCCCGTGCTCTCCTCTCTCTGCGACGCCTAAAGTCCACTTCTGTCACTGCGGTAAAGCGTACACGCTGAAGAGCATGCGCGACCGCCACGTGAAAATGCAACACCTGAACCTGCGTCCGTTCTCCTGCCCCGTCTGCTCCAAGAGCTTCAAGATGAAGCACCACCTGACCAAACACGTCAAGACGCACGGAGGTCTGCGTCCGTATGAATGCACGCTCTGCGGCAAGAAGATCGTCTGGAGAGACAGTTTCCTCAAGCATCAGGCTCGCTGTCAGGGAATGACGACAACGACGACGTCCGGCTGCCAAAATGAAGACGCAGATGCTCTTGGACAAGTGAAGGTGGAACAGGATGATTATTCCTTACAGGACGAGGAAATTCACTCTTAAAAGTAAAAGTTCAGATTTTTGTGTTCATTCCTTTCAGTCAACAGTTTCTTTCTGTGGATGTTGAAGGTTCTTTATGGAACCATCGGTGCCAATAAAGAACCTTTGTTTTTAAGAGTTCATACACTCTTAAAAATAAAGGTTCCAAAAGAAAAAACCTTTCAGTGATCAGTTCTTAACAACCGTTCTTCTTAGTGTGGATGTTTAAGTTCCACTATGAAGAACCTTTAATGGTTTTTAATGGAAATATTGGCACCAATAAACCTTTTTTTATGTGTAGACAGACAGCTGGTGCTAGGAACAAAGGAATCTACCGATTCATTACCGGAAGAGGACATAAACTCTTCACATGTGAAAGTAAAGAAAGATGTTGATGTTGAATGTCAAAGGAATGGCAGCTCTTTCAGTTCTTAAACAGTGTTCCCCCATTAAGAACATTTGTGCAATTGAAAGGTTCCGTTGATGTTAAAGGTTCTTCATCTGTGTCAATAAAAAAACTTTATTTTTAAGAGTATGTGTGAACCCTCCCAAAAGTGATCAGTTCTTAAAACAACCCTTAGTGTGGATGTTGAAGGTTCTTTCCACTATGAAGATCCTTAAATGGTTCCATGGAGGTTGAAGGTTTTTAATGGAACTATTGGCACCAATAAACCTTTATTGTAAGAGTGCAGACAGAGCAGTTGGTGCCAGGAACGAAGGAAACAGTGGAGATATCAGAGAGCCGTCAGAGAAGGCCCGTCGTTTCAGAGATTTGGATTAAAGATTACGCAGGCAAACAAAATGATCAAATTCCTTTTGATTGACGCAAACTTTAATCTACACGACCTTTTTCCGCAGCTACGAACCTTGTCCAATGAGAAGGTTCCATGGAGGTTCTTCTTGGGACAATCAATGTCAATAAAAAACCTGTCATTCTAAGAGTGTTTCAAACCTTTTTCAGAACCTGTAGTGGTTCAATGGATGTTTAAGTTCTTAATGGAACATTTGGGCCCCAGTAAAGAACCTTTATTTTTAAGAACTCGTACAGTCCTTCAAATAAAGGTTCCAAAAGAGGGTTCCCCGAAGAACCTTTCAGTTTATCAGTTATTAAAACCACCAGGTCTTAGTGTGGAGAACATCTGAATAACCTAAAGAACTATTCTAACTAAGAACATGGTTCTATGGATGTTAAATCATCGGCGCTAATAAAGAACTGTATTTTAAGAGTGTAGACAGACATTAGCTGCAAACAAAACAGGAAGAGATCAGTGTTTATCTGCTACAGGAAGAAGAAAACACTCTTTACATGTAAAAAGAGGTTTTTGCCCCGAGTTCCTTTTAAGAACCATTGTTGGTTTCCCAAAGAATGTTTCATTTTAATCATCGAACTACCTTTATCCACTGTAAAGAACCTCTTACCCAAGAGAAAGGTTCTTCTTGGAACTACTGATGCCAATAAACGAACCCTTTTCCAATATAAAGAACCTGTAGTGTTTCAATGGATGTTTAAGGCTCTTTATGGAACATTAGGGCCCCAGTAAACGTCCGTCACCGTTAGCAGAGATCAGTGTTCGTTTACCTACTTATGATCCACGTATGTAGCAGATCTAAATGTATTCTAGAAGCACTGTTTAAAAAAATACACCTGGAGTGGTTTGGTGTGTTCCAGAGCTGTTTAGCGGGTTTATTTACCCACATGGATATGCAGAGGCTGGTTAACCCTCCTTAACTCACCCCTTAAAGTCTATTGTGTTTAGTTTGATGTGTTAGAGGCTGTAAATAATAATAAGAACAATGCAGTGTGATTTTTATATTGTCAATAAAGGCTTTTTTATTAAAATCTGTTGCAGTGTGAAAACTTCAGGGGATGTTTATATCTTTTATAATTCAGTAACACTTTACAATAAGGTCCAATTACGTAATTAACTAACAATGACTGATGCTTTAGTTTTTACTGTTCATTTTCCAGTCTAATTAGATTAGATTATGACATGCCGCAGAAGTATTTTCAGTGTTTGTTCATGTTAAATGTTATTGTAAAGCGTTACCTATACTTCATTTGAACAATTCCCAATATAAACAGAATCTGCCAAAACAACAAACATAGGTTCATTTAAATTAAAGCAACACGACATGACATTTAGAGCTTCGTGTTCACAAACGCACATTCACAAATAACATTGATCAGAAACGTACACGCGGTGTGTTTGAACTCAACGCTTCTCTTCAATAGTTCTGCGGAGTGACAAACGAAGTTATAAAAGTACAAATATTCCATGTAGTCTCACAAAAATAATCATAGAATTTACAAAAAAAAAACTGTAAAATAGACTACTTGTCCACTACCCAGAGACAGCTGTGCAATAATTAAATATACACATGAAGATTTATTAGTATGCATAGTGTCCAATAATAAGTATACACTAAAAGTAGTAACACATGTTTGGGGCATTTTCTTGATACACTGCCCAGACTGGTTTGATCATTAAACTACTGAAACATCACTCCAGAGGTATTTCTGTTCAGATGGCGTTTCCACGTCTGAACGGCCAATAACAGCAAATCCACACGAGATCGAAATCTTTACATGAACGTCAGAAATCATCTGCTACAGAGCTACATGGAGGCAGTCGGGAGTCGAGATCGAGGCATTCAGCTCCTGAACCCGGAGGAATCATGGGTTTCCTTCCTTCATACACACTTCCCAATCCATCTGCCCCGCCACACCGCACGCCAGTTTGTACGTAGTTTGAGAGGTGGCTAATTCGTACGACCTCGCTCATCAAATTCATGTGATTTTTGAATAATCGTATGTATTTTACAAGTTTCGTATGAATTTGTATGGCTGACCTACATCTAGCCCCGCCCCTAAACCTGTCACTGGGGTCAAACGAGTGAGGTCGTATCAATTAGCCACCTCTAAAAATATGTAGGAATTGGTCAAGAGGTAGCGTTGATCTGCCTCAGTCAGTGTTATTTTATACCTTTGGCGCAAAGTCTGAAAATGTCACAAGTTAAAAAATTTATCTGAAAATGTGTCGATCATGTTTGGGCTGGGGTTCGATATTCTGCGTAGCATTTCAACTCCATTTCTTGCTTTTCTAAAATGTTCATGTTTTGTGAATAATCACTATTGTAGGGCATTTGTGTGAACATTGGACAGTTGCAAACGCGATATTTATATCAATTCAATAATAATTGTTACATATTAGACACAATATTGATTTAGCTAAATTGCGTAAATGAAATGATTAGCTCTAAAGCCACAGAACCGTTATGCGTTTCCTAAAAAACTCAGTAAGCATAATGTATTGTAAGTTGCTTCAGAGGCATAGGTTGTTGCAAGTATTACACTTAATAACAGTGCACTGTAATAAACAGACATTTAGTTTTGGTACTTCTGCACTGAAGTCTAATCGGTGTAATGGAGTCATGTTTGAGCTTTCACTCAAGCAATGGAGTTACTTCATTTACCTCTGGCTTCCTTCGGCCATTTAGTATAGTTCAGTATTCTGTTTTTTCACTACTCCCTCAAATTGGGTCCAATTTTTCTTAAACTTGGCAATCTTCGGTCCGGATATGCGGACAGAACTGACTAAAAAGGTCATTTTTGACGCTGAGTTTTTTTTTTAAGTTTTAGTAATTGTGTTGTGCATTTTTTAGTAACTATACTATAACTAAATGAAATTAAATGCGAAATAGATTAAATGACTTTAGTTAAAATGTGTTGTGCGTTTTAATAATTGTATTATATATTTAGATATATATAGTTTTAGTGTTTAGTTTGAGTTAAAATCAATGTTTTTTTTCTATTTCAAGTCATTTTTTTTCAGCTTTATTTATTTTAAATAAAGTGAAGACAAACTCCTTCATTCCGGCACGTTCACACACGACCCGGTCACACTTAGCTGTGATTATAACTTGGCACGATTCAAAGAAAAATAAATATGTATTTGATTCACGCATATTAGCAGGTGTAGAATACGTAAAGAAGAATTTAAGAAAACTTAAGGGATAAACTGAATTAGCATTAAATGTCAAAATGGTCTCTAAATGTAAATGAATATAATTAATTCCTTTAATAAACCTTTACTGATCCTTCTGATCGCACTGCAGTGAACCTCAGGATTAGACAGTGCTAATGTCTAAAGTCTTGTTTTCTGAGAAACCGATCAAAATGAAGTGAGATCATTATCACAACAAATATCTGCCAACGGAGTCTAATTCATTTAAAGGCAAAAACGTCATTTTGTTCCATTTCAAGGAAAACTGCACTCATTTCTGAGATTAACGCATCATCTGAACGCTGAATAAATAACTTTTTGCAATGCAGGCAGCATGTATACCCATCAGTCTATGAAAGGTCATCACACGCTGCGTTTCTCTGATTCCTGACACGTTTCCGAGGAAGCCCATGATGCATGAGGGCTCCGGGTTCATCGCACGACTCGACCCAGCAGCTCAGCCAGCTTTAGTCCATGTCTCAGATGCATGATGGGAGTGCAGAACGTCACACACTAATGTATGAGCGTAAAAGGGCTTGTGCTGTCCAGAATAAAACTAATTCCAGTTGAAATCATATAGATGTGTGACTTTAGCAGCGTCCAAGATCAACACACACCTCCGGAGCGAGGCTTTGTTTCATAATGTCTCAAATATACAAGACAGAACACGGCTTAACAATATTCATCTCCAGTTTATGTTCTGAGATCTTTGTTCTGGTTTCAGATGCGATGTTAATCTTGGACCGCGGTCACTTCGAACTAAACTAAACTTCATTCCTTACTGAACGTTTCCACAGAAAAACATGCTGCTAAGATCTACAGGAACGAGATATTAGAAGAAAACAAACAATACAAAGGTCAAAGAGAGGCTCGTTCACAACAAGAATCATAACTACTAATATATTCAAGACTATGGGTCTTCAGTAAAATGATGATTAAACAGCATCAGACGAGAACAGGATTGATCTGAATACTCTATTCTCTAGAGCTGCTTTTGGATTCGTTTCATAACGGATGAATGTTTCTGTCATTAACGCTGATTTCCTCCCGCTCTGAATCAGTCTGTTCTGTATAAAGTGCTACAGAAAGAAATGTGACTCGACTTTAAAAGTGTTGAATTTGATTCGTATGGTTATAACTGTAGTGTGCGGCGATTATTAAAGAGAATCGTTAGCGTTCCTGTTGTGAACTGGCCTTTAAAATAGTGTTAGTGACTCAACTCATGCTCATTATGACATCTAGTCTTCATCTCTAGATTACACTCTTAACTACGTACTAATCGTAACAGCTACGGTCTACGGGTGTTTAATGACTCTCGTGACTCTGATGATGTTTACCGGATGAGCTTTGCTTGATGTTCTTCACTGTCGGTATAAATGTTGTCATGCTGATAGAAAAGCCTGTTAGTTTGAGCTCGGGAGATTCTTCTTCTTCTTCTTCGCCTTCTCTTCTTTGTCTTCATCATCGCTTAAGAAGAGCAACGGAAACATTCCCAGAATGCATCCGATAGCGACGCCGATGGCTTTACCCTGAACACACACACACACACACACACACACACACACAGAGAGAAAGCAAGAGAGAGGAGATTAAGAAGCTGCTGAACACTATTAACAACCTGGAAACACACACACACTCACACAAACTCTCACTTACACGCTTTCTCACACACATACTGCAAACTTGCACGCACATTTGAATACACACACAAACTCTCATGCACACACACACTTGCATGCAAACTCACTCTCTCATGCACACACACACACACACACACACATTGTCCTACACTGACCCTACACCTAAACCTACCCCTTACAGGAAACACAACACACACACACACACACACATGTTTTCTGGGGTCTCTCTCTTCATAGGTGTAATGGTGTTTCTACTGTACAGACTG
>JAUCMU010000126.1:1910016-1921715 GCA_032275025.1 Enteromius treurensis
AAGATCTAATCAATGCATATTACTAATCAAAAATTACGTTTTAATATGTTTACAGTAAGAAATTGACTAAATATCTTTTTGTAAATATCTAAATATATTTGTGGCCAAAAAAAAATTAAATCTAAAATTTTGACCCAATGTATTTTTGGCTATTACTACAAATATACCCCAGCGACTTAACTGTTTTTTTTTTTGGTCCAGGGTCACATATAGTCTGGTCCCATCGCTAACCAACATCTTTGTTGACCCTGGAACAGCACTGCAATTAACCAATTAGATTTGTAGAAAAGGTTTACCGTTTTTGTGAAGTTCAGGCTTTCAATCAGGGTTTGGTGCTTGTACAGCAGTGTCAGTCATCTATAATTAAATCTGTTACAGGGGCAACAAAATATGTTAGGGACACATCGAACTTAGCAAAATCAGGACGTGCCCCATTCACCCTGTGAATCATATTGATTAAATAATGGATTAATCCGTAGGTTGTCCAAGGTTTTGAGAGTCCAGATAGCTAACCCTAAGTATATTGTTTGCCAAAGCATGTTTTCATACAACTTTCAGTGTTGAGTAGGCTATAGTTCAAGGCAAGCTCTTTTGAAGAAATAGAATATGCAGATTTTATGCACGTGCCATTGGTGATCAATGGTATCTTGTTCAGTTATAAGGAGGGACAGGAGGAGTTGCTGGAGTTCCAAGAGGGGAGCAGAGAGCTGGAGACAGAGCTGGAGACACAACTGGGCCAAGCAGAGCATCGCATCAGAGATCTGCAGGCGGACAACCAGAGACTGCAGCATGAGCTCGACTCGCTCAAGGTGAGAGTGTGTGAGCTCAACACAGACTGGCGGAGTGTAAGGAACATTAAAGCGAGGACGGGTCTAATGAGTGTGTGTCTTTGCTTACTCTTTCCTGAAGGAGAAGCTAGAGTATCAGTATGCTCAGAGCTATAAACAGATCTCCGTGCTGGAGGACGACCTCAGCCAGACTCGAGGCATCAAGGAGCAGCTGCATAAATATGTCAGAGAGCTAGAGCAGGCCAATGACGACCTGGAGAGAACTAAGAGGTCAGAGGGCTTCAGCTTATACTTCAAACATTTCACTATAAATGTATCACAGCCAGAATGCTTCCCTAAAGATGACCGCATTCACAAAGTTTTAAGATTTAAATATTAACTAAAAGAACTGACCCTAAAAATTTGAAATGCCATAAAAATAGTTTCATGTGAACACAGTAAGAAATTACAGTTGGGTCTGTGTTGATTGTATATTTCTTTAAAGAATTCTGCGCTGCTATTCTGCTATAATTTGTAGTTTTATGCTGCTATGGTTTGATTCCACAGAGCCACGATTACATCTCTGGAGGACTTTGAGCAGAGGCTGAACCAGGCCATCGAGAGGAACGCCTTTCTTGAGAGTGAACTGGATGAGAAGGAGTCTCTCCTGGTTTCTGTGCAGAGACTAAAAGATGAAGCCAGAGGTATAGACTCTCCTCTCTGAAATCTTGTAATTACAGCTAGTTCCTCATTCCATGCTGCTGAAGTGATGTCTACAGATCCTGTTCTGTAACTAAAAAACTTTCCTTACAAACTCCGATGAACATTATGGTCTGCACATGAAAGTTTCAGATCGATATTTTAAACAATGTAATGTGGATTTGTAGATCTGCGGCAAGAGCTTGCAGTGCGAGAAAGCCGGCCAGAGGTGACCCGAATGTCGGCCCCCAGCTCTCCCACTCCAGACAATGACAAAACAGACTCGGCAGTCCAAGCCTCCTTGTCTCTACCGGCTACACCGCTCAGCAAGAGCCTGGACAATGCATTCACCAGCCAGACAGGTAGACGGCTTAATTTCACTGCGATGTTTACAATGTCAGACATCATGCATGCATGACTCACATGGTTCTTGTCTTTCCCAGCTCTGGTCAACAGCTCCACTAATGCATCCCTCACTCCATCTGCCAGAATATCAGCGCTCAATATTGTCGGCGATTTACTGCGCAAAGTTGGGGTGTGTAAACTTTTGATAGCTTTTCAGACATAATTGTTTTATTCATGGATCACCATTCGCGTAAATGAATTTGGTGCCTAATCTTAGCGTTCGTACTGTTTCATAGGCTTTAGAGTCCAAGCTTGCAGCCTGTCGAAATTATGCCAAGGACCAAGCAGCCAGGAAGAACTATGTCACAAACGTCAACGGAAATCTGATTAATGGAGACCTTTCCAACTACTCGCACTCTCTCCACACATCCTACTTCGACAAAGCGTGAGTCAGCTATTTTGTTCTGCCACAGTTCAGAAAACCCAAATCAATAAACCTTTAGACGTTGATGATGAGCAGTTAACTCATTTGATCTACAGTACGTCACCCTTAATTACTTGTTGAAAACAATACACAGGAAGAAACCACTGTTCATTTTCTTGTGTAGTGTAAATTTAATGTGAGGACTGAAATGAAAGTGTGATTGACTGTAATAATGAGTCTAAATTATACAGGAGATACAATTTTCTCAGACTTTCTGTGTTTCTCTCCTCAGCAGAAGAGAGAGGGTCATTTTCCCTGCGTTGCTTCTGGGTAAATGATCCGACTAGCAGTTTTATGTGGGGGGGATCCATGCATGCTGGTTAACAACCCCCCACATATGACTTAGAGTACAATAATCCACTAGGTTAAGATCATATCATCTCCACTAACATCTTGGTGGTGGCTCAACTTGCCTATGAAGGTGCACTCCATAGGTTTGCTTAAATGTGGTTTATTTAACTAAATGTGAGAGAACTTGGCCCAGTGTTTGAATCTTAGCAAAAGATTTGAAACATAAAACGTTCTCTAAAAGAACTTGTATGGAGTTCACCCTGACTGCTAAACCAAGGCTGCGTCCGAAATCGAATACTGCTTAAGTAGGTACTACATTTAAAACTGAACGTACTACCCGACTGTTAAAACAGTACGTTCTATATAGTATGAATGTGGGTAGTATGAATGGATCTCACGTGTCATGCGTCGTCACAACAGCACGAGAATGTAAACTTTCAATAAGTCATCCGTTTATTTAGATTGTGTTAAACAAGTGTAATTTAATCACAATAAATAAAGTTTTTTTCCTGAGGTACGTACACTTGAAATGAGCCGCGTCTCAACTTTCCGCCATTTTTTTTTTTTATATGACACCTCCTCCCCCGGAGCCTCATGGGATAGGAAAGCATCCATGATATGCCTACTATAGAAGTCGGCCGGAAGCAGTGGGTCATCCGGGTACTTCTCGCCTACTGAATTTCGAATGCTATGAATTCGGACATACTACTCGCCTCGCATACTGTTTTTCGCGTACTATATAGTAGGGAGGTAAGCGATTTCGGACGCAGCGTCAGTGTCCTGCAAAGTTTAGCTCCGCCCCTAATCAAACCCGCCTGAAGCAGGTAATCAAGATATTACAAACGTCCGTGCAGGTGTGTTGAGACAAGCTGAAGCTGAACTCTGCAGGACACCGGCCCTTTTTGGACAGCCCTGCTATATATCCTACTGTATCATATTTGATATGTAACACAGGTATGTTTTTTCAGTTTTGTTTTTAATATATGTAATATATAGATATATATACAAAACACATTTTTCTGATTTAAATATCAAACTTCATGCTTGTATATAATCTGCCACTGAATCTATGGCAACAGCTGTGTGTTTGGAGTTACCATGGTAACAGTGTACTCCTCCAGTTTGGCTGTAGTGATCTGTTGGTTGTGCTGATGGAGAAGATCCAGCAGGAAACTCTGACATCATCAAACAGAGACAACAGTGTGAGAACACACACACACACACACACACACACACACACACACACACACACACTCATGTAGTGTTGTCTACATGACAAGTATTGTCCTACACTGACCCTACACCTAAACCTACCCTTACAGGAAACTACAGACATTTTTAGATTTTCAAAAAAACACCATTAATATGTTTTTTTTTAAAGCTTTTTGAATCACGGGGACACTGAAAATATCCTCATAAATCACCTTCATATTGTAATACCTGTCATACCCATGTCATTACACACATTTTTGTCCTCATTAACCACACACACACACACACTCATACTCTCTCACTCTGACACACACACACCCACACCTTCAGCTCGGCGGCAGAGATGTATCCACTGCTGTCGGTGTCGTAGCAGCGCCAGATCTGTAAGCAGACAGACAGAGTCAAGCTTTAACTGAGTGATGGTGAGAGAGAGAAGCACAGGATGAGCTCAGCTCTGACCCTCATGAACTCCACACTGTTGTCCAGCAGCGTCTCCCGGCGGAACAGCAGCAGGAAGTTCTCCTGCTCGGGCAGAAGCTCGGCCGCCACCTGCAGTAGATGGACAGCACAACATCAGCGGTCAGTGGTCAGGGATGCCAGCAGGAGTGTAGATGGATCCTGTACCTGCTCCATCTGCAGGTGTCCGTCTCCGGAGAGGTCACAGCGGGTCACGAGCGTCTCTCTGAGAGCCTGCAGCTGCTGCTCCGACACACCACGCTACAACCACACCACCAGCACCACCTCTGAGATTAACCAGCTAACTTACACTTTAACCTTCACACACTTAGCATTTCACAGCAGTCTTTACATAAAAAAATTTGTATTCATGAAGGATGCCTCTAATCGATCAAAAGTGTCAGGAAATTTTACAAAAGACTTCACACAAACGCTGTTCTTTTGAACTTCTATTCATCTGTGAATCCTGAAAAATAAAATGTGAAGAGAAGAGTGAAGAAGCTCTTTACTCACTGTCTTCAGCGTCTTCATCAGGCAGCGTAAGAAGTCCTCCAGTCTCCTGCGCTCCATGAGTCCGTCATCTGCGGGAGAAGAGAAGCAGTGGTCAGCAGCGGCTCAGACGTGAGTCTCGTGAGGCGTCTCTACACTCACCTCGGCTGAACTGTGTCCAGCTGTTGAGGAAGACAGCAGCGGTCAGTCCTCTGAAGATGCTCTCCATGACTGAGGTTCGATCCACAGCTGCAGAAGTCCTGCTCCTTACACTCCTCCTTATCATCATCATCATCATCATCATCACACACCCCCGTAATGAGCCGTCAGGGGAGACAACACACAATCACACACACAGCAGCGCTCCACAGCTGCACTCACTGCCATTATTCAGAGCAGATACAAGAAGAATGGAGATCTGCATTATTAATGCCTCAACACCACATCTACTGTTCTACACACAGATACAAACACATTCATACAGGACTAACACTTCACAATAACGTTGTTTAACTTCATCACTGAAAGCGGTGATAGCATGCGATTTGATGTGTTCTGAGCAGAGATAAGATCCTGAAGCTGCAGAGATTAAAGAGATTTTTCCTTTATAAAGTTATGACACCTCCTAAAACCACTCGTTTAAACACGCCTCCACTTCTCTACGTCCCAGAGTGGCTTTATTTTCAAACAATCATCAGTAATTATGTCTCCACTGGATCCATAAATGTCTGCATGAACTAATGCATTATTAAAACCACGAGTTGTTGTGTTTGTCTCACTGTGAAATAACATGAACTAACAATTAATGATTGTGTTTTTATCAACTAACATTAACAAAGATTATTAAATAGTGTAATAAATGTATTGTTCACGTTAGTTAATACATTAACAGCTGTTACTGAAACAAGTTCACAAAACATGATGAAGAAACAGCGAGTAACACATGAGACTCTGAGGAAAAATGGAAATGTTATTTATTTTTTTGTAAAAGTAGTTCAGAAATCTTCTTTACACTGTTTGGGATGTGCTGAAGGGTTACAAAAACAAGCAAGAAAAAAAAACATTAGTGTGGAATAAACTAAAGATTTGTTAAAACATTACTAATTGATCATTGTGTCTAGATCAGAGCTTCTCAACCTCGTTTATACACTTAAACAAGAGTAACAACAACTGTTTAATCATCTAAATGAATGGCTCCAGTGTTTCTGCTGTAATCAGTACAAAGCTGATGGTGTTCAAACTCTTTTTCATTATCAGAAATCGGAAGAAGTGTTGATATACTAAATTAAAAAAGCTATTAACTCAATTCACTTCCATTCAAATTTATTTGTATAGCGCTTTTCATGATACATATCATTGCAAAGCAGCTTTACACCAAAGTAACTCAGATTGATTAAAAAGTAGATTTATTATTGTTCACTAAAACCATAAAAAACTAAATTTCACTACTTTAAATAAATGTTAAATGTATAAAAAAGAGAAAAAGAACATGAAAAACATAACCCTTTTATTTAATCTAGTTTCCAAGGCAACATTTTTATTATTTTTATTTAGTTTAAATGTACTAAAATAATTAAACTGAAATAAAAAGGAAAATAATAAAATATACAGACATTTTTAACAAACAAACAAAATCTACAATATATAATATGGGTTGTTTTTAACATATGATTTTTCATGCATAATTTTAATTTTGTAAATAATTTGTCATTTCTGAGACCCCCTGGTTGAGAAGCTCTGATCTAGCTCACAAGCAGCATACTTTATATATACTCTAGGTTTCATTAAAAATGATTTATGCTAATAAGCATCGATCAGGTGTTGTGATTGGCCGGATCGGTAGAGGGGAGGGACTTTGAGCGCTGGCGGTCAGTGGTGTCTTCCTCGGGGTCAGTGCTGGAGTGAACACACGAGATGGAGCGACTGACCGTCAGTGTGTGTGACGTGTGTGTGTCGAACACACTGCCATCAGCAGGAGACTCCGGAGCTGCACACGGACACAAGACATTACACACACAGTATAAAAACAACCGAACACACCCAGAAAACACAGCATTCAAGAGAACAAACACACCTGGAGGAGAGGCTCCGCCCTCTGAGCTGTGAGTGACAGGATCTGGCTCCGCATCCTCTGTGACGGACAGCAGCAGCCTTGGGCAGGGAGGCGGGGCCGGCAGAGCAGGGGATTCTGGGACACGAGCCAGAGGAGGAGGAGCTGGACAACAGAAGACAAGATGAAGAGTGAGTCAGATGTGTGTGTGTGGTATGTATGTATGTGTGTGTGTGTACTTACAGATAGAGTCGGAGGAGTGGGCTTGTATGGACGGACAGCAGTAGTCAGATGTGGATGTGTGTTCAGGAGTGTGTATGAGTTTGTTGGCCGCAGGTTCATTCTGTGCTGCTGGTGTTGTGTGTCCATGATCTTGTCCTGCTCAATCACAGATCGTACAATCATAACACAGCTGGAGTCACATGACAGTAAATAAACACAGCCATCAGACTCTTACACACACACACACACACACCTTCATCAGGAGCATCCGTTTTGGCTGCGGTGGGTGGAGAAACACCTGCCTGTGAGTGACACACATCACCATCATCATCTTCTTCATACAGAACAATGACTGATGTATCATGTTTGATTATCCGCAGAGTTTTTAATATCATGCTTATTAAGACATGTTTCCTGAACACCACAGAACACACACACACACTCATGAATTAATCAGGTTTCACACTCGACTGCAAACAGGTCAAATCCTCCAGACATGATTAATGCAGTGTATAGAAATGTGCCGAAATATGTTTAATAATGTGCTCTGACGGTGACTCAGAGAAGAGCTACGAGAGTTACAGAACACGTACAGGAATAAAAGATTTTATGTCCAGTTATTAAAAATCCTGACATCCTACAACATACCACAGTTTGTCACATTGTCATAATCAATCAGCAGTACATCAGCTGCACAGTATTGATGACGCGTGCAGACCCTGTGAGGTGTGTGATCACTAAGACACTTATAAACAGGATGTTGGAGGCTGACCTTCTTGCGCTTCTCTTGTTTGGCCCGTATCTCGGCCAGCATGTCGTTACCCAGCATCTGTACGCCCTTGTGATGCCCCGTCAGCGGACTGCTGTGCTTTACCTCCTGTGCGTGACCTTTGACCTCAGGTACAGCTACAGGGTCAGGGGTCACAGCTGGCGCGGGGGGAGGGGCTTCTGGCTGCGCTGTTGCCGTGGGGCTGGTGGGCGTGGCTTGAGCAGAGGGGCGGTGCTTGATGCTGCTGAAGAAGCCGCTCAGACGAGACTCTCTGGGCCTGGAGACAGAACCAGCGTCAGGGCCACCCTCCTCTAAACTAGGACTCATCGATGAGCAGAGTCGGTGTAATTCAGACCTGATGCTGAGATTAGTGACCTTCCTGGAGAAGAACTCTGGCACGCCCTCATCCAGCTGATCCACGTCCACTTCCTGTGCAGCGGCTCTGCTGATTGGCTGATTCTGAGAACCACACCCAAACGATAGTGTTCAATAAAACACAGAACAGATCATTCACTTCCATAAACATTTATTTCCCTTTCTGTCAGGTCTGTATTATTTCTATCCCACTTTAGTGTGGTCGCTCTACTGAACTCTGTTCATCAGATGTAGTCTGTGTCTGATGTCTTACAGCGGATTTGCTGGGTTTGGATTTCTTTGTCCTTCGAGGCCTGGATTTAGTGACATGCTGTAGAGTGGGCGTGTCTTCTATGGGCAGGTCGCAGAAGCTCATTGGCCGAGGCAGCGGTAGCTCCACCTCCACTGGGGGCGGGGTCACTGGTGGTGGAGGGGGCGGAGATGGGGAGAGGGGTGGAGGCAGAGGCAGATCATCCACACAGACCTCCTCTAACGCCTTACACAGATCAAAGCCCAGCTCTGACACACACACACACACACACAGTTCATCATCAGTGATTCAGAAACACTACTTACACCTGACCGAGTGCTCGACACGTACCGAACGCAGCGGACATGGGTCTGAACATCCGACTGTGAATGCTCTTCCTCTTGGCTTTCTGTGTCCGCTAGAGATCCAAACACACACAGGATTTGTTAACCCTAACTTAAGAAAAGAGTTTCTTCGAGCGTGTGTTCCTGGCCTGTGTGAGTGTGTGAGCACCTGTGGTGGTTGTTCTGGTTGCTGTATCATGTTGACTATCTGTAATTCTCCCTCGTCTATAACTTCTGTCTCCTGCGAGTCGTGATGCAGCAGCAGCTGCTGTCCTCTCCTGCTCAGATGACCTGACTGACACACACACACACACACACACGAATCAAAAACACACGTACATTGTGATAAAGTGTAGTTTCGTGAATGTAAGTCTCACCAGTGTTTGCTGAGAGCGAGAGAGAGACTGTAGGATCTCATCAGTGATGTAATCAGAGAGACATGACGCCATACTGAGCTTCACCTCACTGAAAACACACACAGTGTAAAAAGATTAAATGTTCTATTCGTTTACTAGCATGCCATGTCACCATTAACTGACATCAGACAATCATGAACGTGAATATGTTGTTAAATGACTAAAATATTGACATCTGGGAATCCCTGTGTTAACCCTTAGTACAGCCGGGCCTGACCTGATCTTATTGATGATGTCGATGGCCGACTGCTCCAGCAGCGTGGAGGTGATGAAGGCTTTCGACACACTCGTCCTCCCCTCGCTGGCACGCAGAAGATCTTCACGCAAACGTGCCTGCTGCATGATGTGAGGACACACGCCCTGAGCCGTATCCAACATGGATGCCAGCAAACCCTGAACACACACACATCAGTGAGTGTGTTTCTCAGCCGGTCAGTGTGAGGGTGATCAGTGTGTGTGTGTGTACCTGCAGCTGCTGGTCTATGAGCGCGCTGATCTCTCCTGCTACTGAACACAGTTTCTCCTGCACCTGCTGCACACACACACCTGCTGACCCGTCACTGCCGCCCAACGCTCGCCCGCTCGACCGCAAGTGATACAGACTGCGCAGCAGCTACAGACAGAGACACCAAACTGACACTGTAGTTACTACAGCGGACATTCCAGTCTAAAAACTTAGGCATGGTTCATCGCAACCATGAGCAGAGCTGGCTTATTTATGTTCCAGTATGTCTGGAGTGTTTGAGTATGTTTGACCATGTTTGATTATTGTTAGAGTGTGTTTGATGATGTTTTGTGCGTGTTTGAGTATGTTAAGAGTTTGTGTGTGTGTGTGTGTGTGTGTGTGTCTCTCACAGTCGTGGAGTTCTTGGAGTCTCTCATCAGGTTCTCAGCCGTCTTCATGTCCTGCTGAACTCTGTCACTCGTGCTGAAGCGCAGAGAGTTCAGCTGATCCTGGACCTGCACACACACCTGCCCCATCACCTGCACACACACACACAAATGAACACACCCCTGGCAGAGGCATATGTGCTCTGATATATGATACTATCGGTCAAATAATAAACACTCAGTGTTTTCAGTGATGGTGAATGCTGAGTAGATACACGTCCCATCAGGCATCTGCTCTGCAGATATGATCAGTCACCTGTTGTGTTGTGCTGGTGACCAGGCCCTGCTGCAGTCTGAACGCCTGCTCCTGCAGGTACCGCCTGCTCTCATGGTTACGCAGCAGATACTGCTCCATCTGCACATACACAAAGCATCATGGGAGGCACAAAGAAAAAAAGTGTTTCTGTGTGTTTGTGCATTTTTAGAGTACGTTCAAACATGTTTGGGCATGTCTGTGCATGGTCAGAGGGAGTTTGTGTACATCTGTGAATGTTTAGAGTCTGTTTGTATATTTTGGAGCATGTTTGTGTTGCAAGTTTAGAGGATGTTTAAGGTTTGTTTGTGAATATTTAAGTACGCTTAGAGTGTGTTTAAGTATGTCTGGTGTGTGTTTTCGTTCGTTTGAGGAGGTTTCTAGTGTGTCTGTGTATATTTGAGTATGCTTGGAGCATTTTTGTTTATGTTTAGAGTGTGTCTGAGTATGTTTAGATCATGTTTTTCGATTGTTTAGAGTGTGTTTGTCCATATTTACAGCACACACACACACACACACACACACACACACACACACACACATATATATATACAGGTTTTGAACAGGTCTCATATGTTGGTGTTCTGTTCAGACCTTCATCAGGGCCTCTTCCGTTTTCTCTGAGTTGTTCTTCAGAGCCTGCGCTGCATCTATGATGGGAACCGGCATAAATCTGATGGTGTAATTCCTGCAGAAGATGAATGACAAGCTTGACTGAACCTGTGGATCAAACACACGCTGATTCTGAAGCTAAATAAGATCTCAGACACACTTCTCCAGAGCAGCAGCCACATCCTGCAGGCCCTGAGCGCTGACACAGTTACGGTCCCAGATCACAGTTCTGAAACACACACACACACACAATGAATGCTGTATATGTGTGTACATGAGTGTGTCTCATAAAATCCTGTGGTCGGTTTGTGCAGCACCTGAGTTTGGTGTTGACCTGCAGGGCTTTGGCCAGCATCTTTGCCCCAAAGTCACCCATGCTGTTCCCACTGATGTCCAGATGGGTCAGACTGCCGTTTCCTCCCAGAGTGTTCAGCACTACTGACAGATCCGCCTTCAGCCTTGAGTCTGCCAGAGACAGAGATGCCAGTGGCTGCACACACACACACACACACACACAGACAGACAGACACACACACACACACACACACACACACACACACACACAAACAGACACAGACACAGACACAGACACAGACAGACACAGACACAGACACAGACACACAGACACAGACACAGACACAGACACAGACACAGACACAGACACAGACACAGACACACACAGACACAGACACACACACACACACACACACACACACAGACAGACACACACACACACACACACACACACACACACACACACACACACACACACACACACACACACACACACACACA
>JAUCMU010000126.1:2011960-2022980 GCA_032275025.1 Enteromius treurensis
AACTTTAGGCTTTAGCGCTAGCTGAGAGCGGTATGCAGAAAGCGAGATGCGGGAAAATGAGAACTGGAAGAATTTATGGTGAACGGGGAATATTGTGATTGGGCGTGAATGAACGAGGGATGATTAGAAACAAGCGGCCAGCTGTGTATGATTACTTATCCCGCGATTCTCCCAAAACCATGTTATTAGCAGAACATGTACTTTAAAACAAACAAAAGTAATATTTTTAGCATCTGTGCATTGCAAAAGAAAATGAATGAACTTAGATAAGTTTGATTGTTCAGTAAAGCAGTCAATGAGACGGACGCATATACGGGGTGAAAGATGTTCAATTATTCATTCACACACATTCTAGAATGAATTCAGCTAATTCGTTTTTAAGAATGGGTGTTAAATTAGGGTTAGTGGAAAACATCTGCTGACCGAATCCGCAAATGTCTGTCACTCAAACACAGTCAGATTTATTGTTTTTTAGAGTACAGTTTTAAAGCAGTTTTAAAGAACGGGAAAATAACAGAGCTCGTGTAAGCACTTCTATACGAGGCCCAGTCATTCTGTGTGAAATAAACCTCCCCTGCTTTACTCTTTGATTTTGTTTGTATTTTTCCAGAAGAAAGATAAAGATAACTAGTGCTGCTAACCCTAACACTAAATGCAGGGGTTAATGTCTGCTGTGTAAGGTGCAGTGGTGCAGAGGAGGCTCAAACTGAGATTCAGAGCCAAGTCACAGGAGGCTACATGACGTCAGAGAGATGTATTCTGTGTTGTATGAAGCATCATGATGTTATCTGCACACATGGAAGGAAATCTGTTGACTTCAGTACTATACTGTATGACTATTGACGCTTCAGAAAAATGGAGAAAGCTCTTTTCTACTTTTTTTAATTAAAAAGTTTGCATGGACTCTTAAGAAGAGTCTAAGATTGTCCTTTCAGATTCTAATTAATAGCAGCGTTTACATACATTACTCTATATGGTTGCGTTCCACAGATACTGAGTGAACTGGTCATTTGAACACACTTTAATAATCAAAAACCAAATGTGGGTCACTTTGCATTCAGATGATGCCTTTGTGTCCTTAAAGAAGAATGTCTTAAAATAAAAACATTTTGAAACTAGAAACATATCTCATTTCTCTAAACAACTGCACTGAACAAGATAACTTCATGTTTTTTACACCTGTGCTGTCTGAGAGACAGAAATGTTCACTGACGTATAATGCTGTTTTCCTGATGAGCAGTTCAGACAGAATCAGAAGCGAGTGAGTCTCAGTCTAGAGGTCAGCGTCACATGTGAAGGTCATGAAGCTCTGTTCTCGTGTCAAACACAATTACAATGCAATCTGTTCCAGAGCAGTATTTTTAGCAGAACTCATCCCATGAGCCGTGAATAGCCCAGTGGGTGGACGGACGCCCCGCGAGTATCTTGGCAGAGAAGATGCTATAACAGAGAACACAGAATTAAACCCGCTCATTACACGGACGCCAGAGACGCATCTGATGCCTTTATTTAGACCTGCATCTGAGCCAAAGTGCATTTCTGGAGTTCATGAAGCTGATCTTTACAGCCTTTAATTCAGCTGTAAACACAGTGATGGTGTGTTTAGGTGAGTCAGTGGAAGTTTTCCTGCGTCCCACACAATCACGTATGAAGCTCCTCTCCAGCGCACGTCTCGTTTCTGCTCTCCGTCGGAGATTCACACACCACTGTCTTCAGACCCTTCACAGTCCTTTACTCATTCATTCATTCAGTCTGCCAGTCATAGTTTTTTGCTTAATGTATTTGTTAACTAATTCATTGAGTCATTTATTTATTCATTCATTCACCCACTTTATTTATCTTTAATGTATTTCTTTAATGTAGTTATTGTTTATGCATTCAATCATTTGCTTATTCGTTTGGCTATTTTTACATGTTTATTAATTCATTAATATATTAATTTGTTCATTGTAGCTGTTTGTTTGTTTGCTTATTTGTCATTTGTTCATCCTTTTGTTCGTTCATGTAGTCATTTGTTTTTATTTATCTACATATTTTAATCATTCATTACATAGTCAAGCTTACTTATTAACTAACTTGTTTAGTAATTCATTCATTTATTTTAATGTATTTATTACTCATTCATTCATGCTTGTTCATTTACATACACATTCATCCATTTATTTAGTCACTTGACCAATCAGTTCTTTAGTTTTAATTACTCATTTATTCATTCAGTCGTTTGTATGTTTTATACTTTCTTTTTCATTCATTTGTTTGCTTATTTAGTTTTCTTTTTTTATGCATTTACTTCGTTTTTCATTAATGCATTGATTTGTTGATATATTTATTCAGGTCTCGGTTTAAATCTGGGAGCCGAACACAGTGAAGCTCAAACTCATACTCACTGACATTTCCCTCCATCACAGTCATCTGCCAATCACAGCGTGAGGATGAGGTTGAATTTTCATGAGGACACGCCCCTGCGGTGGGACTGCAGACAGTGACCCCTGATGAGATATCTCCAGCTCTGCTCAGTGAGAGCGTGACTGTGGCTCTTACAGATTCAGATGCGTGTATTTATAGTGGCGTGTTGACGTTATGATGTGACTAAACGATGTGATATGTATAGCTCATTATCCGCAGCGTGCAGAGACCGACGGGAAATGTCATGATTGAGTCCTGAACACTTCCTCCTCAGCGCTCTGTGATGTCTTCTTCACCAACGCTGCTAGTGTGTTGCTAGGGTGTTCTGATGTGTTGCTATGCGGTTTTATGTGATCATGCGTTCATTCATTCATTGGATTTTTCTGATATATATTTAGTCATTTGTCTGATTATTTACGTTTACATCTGATCGAATCTTTGTTTCTTCATTAACTGATTGATTCATGCGTTCATTCATTCATGTGTTTATTCATTTATTCATTCATGTTCAATTGTTCTTTGAATTATTCATTTGTTCATCCGGAGGAAGGTGCGAGAGCAGCTAAATGACGGAGAAGGAGGGATGGGCAAAAGGCGAGGTGCGGAAGGAAAGAGAACGGGCTACTTATAGTGGGTATCAGGGGATTTGATTGATCAGGTGATGCGGTGCCAGCTGTGATTAATCTCTCGAAATTGTTTATTTGCAAAAACTTCACTCATTCATTCAGTCATTTATTCTTTTGATCATTTGTGTTTGTCCTTTCATTAATGAAATCATTCATTTTAAGTTCATATATTCATTCCATCATTCATTAATTTGGCCATTTGTTTTTGTTCATTCAGTAAATCATTCATCCATCCATTCATTCTTTTGTTCTTCCATTCATGTGTTCATTCACTTATTCATACATTCATCTGTTTTTGTCCCTTCCTTATTGAAAGAATTCATGTATTAATTCATTCGTTCATGTGTTCATTCATTCCTACAGTCTCAGATCTCTGAGAGGATCATGTGACGCAGAGTCTATTGATCAGACTGAATCTGTTCCTGCAGATGAACGAACACACATCTGTCATCATTTTCTCCCTTATGTCCTTCAGAGTATGAAGATATTCTGAGGAACGTCTCGGGGTTTTCTGAAGCTTCAAAACATCTGTTCTCATGTGGATGAGTAAATGAAGACAGAACAATCAGGTTTTGAGCGAACGATCCCTTCAGCACCCGTCTTCCTTTAGTTGATCATCATACGTTCTAACAGTGGATGGTTCTGAGTGTACATCTGTGATTCCCGTGACTCATGATCTGATTCACATACATGTCCATGTGTTTCAGACGTACCTGTGTTAATGACGAGGAGTCCAGCTCGTGTGACTCACGGCTCACAGATGGTGTCAAACGTCTCCTCAGGAGCCGTGGACCTCGCTGGAAACTCGGCTGACGTGAGTCTCATTTATAGCGGATGTGAGTCACAAACTCACCTTCATTCACATCTCATGTGACCACCTGCTCAGAAAACACTGCAGAGCATGGCGAACATCTGCAGAGCTTCTTTGTGTTTGTGAAGGATCAGTGAGAAACCACTGCCAACCATCCAGAGAGAGTCTGCTGTCTGAACGGTCCAACTGAATCCTGAATCACTTCACTACTATTTGCAAACAGCGAATATTCTCACAATCTGGCAACACACAACATAACTGCTAAAATATTATCAGAGAAAAAGAGTCTCAGATCAGTGTATGAGTCATACATCAATTAGAGTGACAAACCAGAGGCAGAGATTGAGGAAATACTGTGCTGCCATTACTGAAAGTGTTTCAAGACTTCAGGACGTTTTGTGAAATGCTGACAGAAATGACACAAATACATAAAAACACATCCAGACTATTCTAAAGTGTGGGCTGCCATCATGATCACAGAACATTTCGGAACTAATAAGAGAACATTTATCAAAATGTAGATTAAAATACACCAAATCTGCATAAAAACACAAACTGTAATAAAGGTTTGGCAAGGGTTATGAAAATGAACAGAGAATGAAGGTGGGAGACAGTACAAATATAATTGAATGAAATTGTGCATAGTTCAGTTATTCAATAAATTGAAAGATTTTTAATAAAAAATAATTAGTTTTTTTTATTTAATTAAGTGGTTTCATTGCATTTTCTTTAAATGAAACTCTAAATGAATCACAATGTAAGCATTTAGTGTTAAAATTGTTGCAGTTCCACTCAAAGATGACTCTTTGTGTGTGTGGCAGGACATAAAAGGATTTTAGTATACATAAAAAGTTTGGACTCTAATTAAATATTACATTAATTAAACCAAAAATGGCATGAATGTTGACTTTACAGAATGCAAATAAGCAAACAGTTTATGTTTTTGGTATTTAAACTGAAAATCGTGTTGTTTTGGGAACTAGCTGAAATCAAATAACAGCATGTTTTTTTGGGGGCGTGTGATGTGTTTATATCTCCTGTCTGGATCTGTTTTGTGCTATCAGTTTGACTCTTCTGTTCTCACAGCGATCCACTGATTTGATCTGATCTGAAGATGTAAATGAACTCCAGTACTCAGTAACGTACTCAACATTTTTCAGTTTGTATCAGAAAAGCCTGTAATGTGAAATATATCCTGCTTTGATCGACAGTGACTCATCGGGTGCTGCTGGAAGATGTGTGTGTTTGTGTCTCAAGTCTTTTGTGATTCATGTGATTATCTGCCGCTTTTACACTCGCGGGTCAGTAATTGTCATAATTGGAAATCTGTAGCCCGTTATTTTCTCTGTCTTTCTTCCTCTCTGTTGGTGTTTTGCTTCCTGTTTGTGTCAGCAGGAAGTGATGTCGCTCGTCATGAGTCAGATGGTTGGAATATCTCTGAATGGATGAAGGTCTGTGTTTTTCTCAATGAATTCATCAAGGTCTGGGTCTCTGGATTAATGGCTGATTAAATGAATCTGATACAGTGACTCAAACAGTGTAAACTAATGTGATATTGAACAATACACAACTCTGGAGGCTTTAAATTGATCAAAAGTGTTTTTTTTTTAAAAGTTTTTTATGTGATCAGGTGTTTCGGGTCTTAAACCCTCAGCAGCTGACCTCAATGTCCTGTTAAAGCATTCTCCTGACCAGTCCTCATACTTGGCCTCTTCCCATGGCACAGTCAGTTCCAGCAGAGCCTGGATCTGGGAATCCGAGCTGCCTCCCAGGTCGACCTCGAGCTGTTGTCCGCATTACCACTAGACGGACGCCTCTGGGAGTAGGGTATTCTGTAGCTTATCCCCTCAAGGGTTTGTGAATCTAACCGTCTCTGCCCTGGTCGCTGTCTGTCCAGCAGTCGCTGCTTTCTTCAGGGTCATCCTCTGGTCTCTTCCCAGCTGCCAGACCAGACACACCATCACTCGTGTATTTTCAGTCATTTATAATCTAGATTTCTATTGCAAATACATGCTGTTCTTTTGAACGTTCTATTTATCTGTCAATCTTGTGAATCCACCAAAAATACTGAGCAGCACAACTATGTCCAACATTGATAATAATCGGAAATGGTTGTTGAGTAGTTAGAAAACAGCTGTTTAAAGTTGCAGTAATGTTCCACAGTTTTTACTGTACTCTACTGACCCCAAACTGTAGGCTTCATGTTTTTAAGGGGGCTGATGTTGTGAGGTTGAGCAGTGATCTTCGTCTGCGTGTCCGTGTCTTGCTGCTCGTCTGAAGCGGAGCTCAGGTAATGAGGGATAAAGCGGCGGGTCACTGTGTAATTCAGTCTCCGGTCAGCAGGATGTGTGTGTGCTGTCGTGTCATGAATGCAGGGTCACTGCGTGTCCCGCCGGAGGACCCCGTGTTTCCGGTTGCTGTGTGTGTAATGAGCTCATCAGCATTCAGTGAGCGCAGAAACACACACACTCTCAGAGACTCAGTGGAGATGAGCACAGCTGGCCTCTGACCCCCGACCCAGAGCTGCTGATGAGAGGAGAATACCCTAGCAACCGCATAGCATCTCGTATGATGAGTTTTTGTCAGTCAGTGATACTTTTTTCATGATCAGAAATCATAACCACAACGTTTACTTTAGTGTTCTGCAGAAGAACTAAAGCCCTGCAGCGGTGAGTATCCCGAAGGAGTGAGTGAATATTCTTTATAGTAGTTCATTATTCTCTTGAACTGCTGCTGGAGTGTCTGTGTTCTTCTACTTCATCACTCGCTCTCGTGACCTCTGACCTTTCACTCTGTCTTTGATTTTCTCTCCTGATGTTTAGCTGTGAACATTCCTGTGGAGGTCAGCGAGCCGCACTGCAGCACAATCACTGCTGTGTGTGTGTGTGTGTGAGAGAGAGAGAGAGTGTGTGTGTCCAGAGCACAACAGTGGCTGATTGCTTTTTTCATAAACTATGTAACGCTCTCACAGGACACACACACACACACGGCTTTGATCACACAGTCTCTCGCTCACAAACACCCTGCAGGTTCAAGGATGGAGCCAGCGAGTGTGTGTGTGTGTGTGTGATTGGTATGGAGGTGAGCTTCTCTTTGCACGTAAATGATGACGTCAGCCAGTGTTCGCCTGCGTATCCTCACAGATTATCATAATCCAAGCTGTACCCTGATAGAGACCTGATCGCACGCTCGGACTGTTTTTTGATCATTTCACTCATGAATCATCTTTATTCCTCTAGAAATGTTCTCTGCTGCACACTTTTGTTATTTCTATTGAGTGTGTGTGTGTGTGTGTGTGTGTGTGTGTGTGTGTGTGTGTTGACCAGATGAATGAATCTTCTCTTAGTGTTCCCATGACGAATGTGCAGTAAAAATATCCTGCTGTGTTTTATTCCTCCATCATGAAGGACAGAACACTGGAACTCTGCAGAACTGAGTGTGTGACTCACTGCCTCCACCCTTAGTGTGCAGTATGCAGTATGCAGGGAGAGTCACAGCACTTCATTATAGGACTGCAGCTCGCCGGTATCGCGATCATCTACTAATCGAGTGGTTTAGAGAGTGATTAATTGTCTGTTCGGGTGATTAATCGCTAGCTCTTAATAGTCTACTCTAACACATAATAGTTCAGAAACATTAGTTGCAGTCCCATAAAGAACTTTCACCAGGGTGCGTCGTTATTAGAACTGTTAATCAACTGTTTTTGGTGATTAATTGTTAGCTCTTAATTAACTCTCCAGCACCTGTAAGTTGATAACCGTTAACTGCAGGCGTGTGAGGGGACGCCATTAACTGCTGATAAGTGAGTGTCCATCTGGGCGATTCATTTGACCTGGGTGAGTCGTTATTAGTATAATTAATTGACTGTTTGATTATCGGTTAAGCTCTTAACTAAGTATGCTAACACATATTAGTTAATAATCATTAGCTGCTGCTCTTAATGACCTCATGTGACCGTGAGCTCGTTACAGAGATGCTACTGACTATTATTTTGATAAATGAGTGATTTATTAGATTAGATTATCATCTGTTCCTGTGATTCCTCACTCTTAACTAAATATTCTAATGATGCTGGTTGATGATCATTAGTCACAGCCCTGTAATGTGCTGATGTGACAGTGAGCTCGTTAGTGTGAGTAATTAACTATTTGTGTGATTAATGGAATATTCTAACACATACTAGCAGATAACCATTGGTTACACTTTATTTTGATAGACCACTATTCTACTTGAAGTAACTTTGTAATGTCACATGTCTACTAACTCTCAGAGTAGACTAGTTAGGGTAGGTTTAGGGTTAGTAGAATAAGTTTTTGATAGTTGTGAATCCATCAAAATAAGTGTAAGTAGATATGAAGCAGAAAGTCTACTAATACTCTAATGACTGCTAGTTAACATGGAGTTGATCAGTTACTTACTGTTAGTAGAATGTCGGAAGTGGACCCAATCATTAGTTACAGAGAGCTCATTACAAAGATGCAACTAGTCATTATTTTTCTAGTTTTGACTGATTGAGTGATTAAAAATAAAACTAAACTAAAAACAGTTTGTCCATGTCTTACTAACGGGTCTAAATGATTCTCTAAGAACTTTTTTACAGTCTGAACACTGTCACACGGATGAGGACATGCGTATGAAATCAGATGCAGATTAGCTCAAGCACAGAAACACTAGTGTAATCTTCAGATAGAGTTCATTTGGAGCTGAACTGAATTCACTCATGATCTTGTGCTGAGGAGGAGCTCTGCTGCTGTACAGATAGTTTTGTAGATCTTGAAACTTGTGTGTATGAAGAACTTTTAGAATGACAAGTTTTATAAATGATCTGTGATTCAGATCTGTGTGTTTTTCTCTTGTTTCTGCTGCTGTTTATTGATCGATCAGCACTGTGTGCTTTCAGCAGACAAATACATGTGTGTGTGTGTATTGATCTTCAGCTCCGTGTCTCTGAGCAACTGAGGAACATCTGGATCATGTTGTTCTTTCATTTGTAGGACGTGGTGTTCCTCCAGAGAGATCAGAGCTGATCAGACTCTTAGATGAGACACATGTGACTGCACACACACACACACACACACACACACATCTGTCACATACTGTCACTGCACACCTGTGCTGAGGACACTGAGAAACACCACTCACCCAGTCCATCTCACGTCAGAATCACACAGATTGGTTTGATCTTTCACAACCATTACTGATGCAGAGACACATTTCTCCAGGTCTGATGAAGAAACTAACTCCTCCTGAGCTCTGAGGTAAGTATAGTATATAGTCAGCTATAATTATTTAGTGAAAAAGCCATCTTAGTGAGCACTGAAAAGTGCACAGTTGTAGTTTCAGAGTACATACTGTATGACTTCTCTAAGATACTAATATGCACTTCTGAGTTGATTCATTTAAGACTACTACTCCCTAATAATTTCTGCACATTTGTTTCTGACCCCATTATCTAAATGTAAATGTATATAGAAATGTATGTTGAATGTCGATAAACTAAGAAAGTGACACAGATAGTGTTTAGTGCATGTAAATAGCATGTGAACAAAACAGCAAACAAAAAAACTATATATTTTATATTTTTGTGTTAATTAGTAATAAAATTTGTAATAATATTGTCAATATATATATATATATATATTGAAATGTGCAAAAATGCAATCTCTGCGGTAAATTGTTATGCTTTCCGCACACACACACACACACACACACACACACACAGAGACAGAGAGAGAGATGTTAATGAGTGACAGCAGGGCTGTTGTTGCCCGTGGTTACAGATGTTATGAATAACTGGACAGGTAGGTGAGTGAGTGTGTGTGTGTGTGTGTGTGTGTGTGTGTGTGTGTGTGTGTATCAGGTATTGACGTCAAACAGTCCCCCCACAGAAACACACACTCAGTCAGTTTGATTGTGTTTGTTTCTGATGATTTCTGCTTTCATTCATAACCCCCCTCCCCCCCATTCCTTCACAGAGTCTCTCTCTCTCTCTGTCTCTCTGTCTCTGACGTCTGTTCACTGTCTGTCATTCACTCAGATGCTCTTCAGTAGCTGCAGTCAGATGTGTGTGTGTGTGTGTGTGTGTGTGTGTGTGTGTGGTAAAACGAGAGTAAATGAGTGCTTACAGCATCATTTAAATTCTCACAGTGCTCAAGGTGAAACTCACACACACTCACTCCTTTATTCTCCCTTCATCCGCTCTTTTCTTCTCCTCTCACTTTAAGCAGGCTTCCGGAAGTGAGCGCTCGCTGACCATACATGGACATCCTGCTGAGAGCGGAGACCTGCACTCAAGCCCCAGTCTCTCTCTCTCTCTGTCTCTCTCTCTCTCTGTGTGTGCGTCTCTCTCTCTCTCTCTATTCATCATTCCTGCAGTTTTATTGAATGTTCTCAGTGAGTTTGTTCAAATCTCAGACCCTGAGCGTCACACAATGACGAACACTGACTAGTGTACAGTAACTTCACTCTCTGAAAGCACAGTAAATGATCACGTGAAGTGTTTGTAAGGTAGGGATCTTCATAACTTTGTGTTAATGCAGACTGTCATGAGACTGCAGTTTTACTGTGTTATGATCAGTTACTGTAATAAATCACAGCATGTAGAGGAACACTTTGACATGATTGTGAAGCACCTGAGCAGATGATGATGATGATGATGACAGACAGTTCTCGCAGTTCTCCTGTAGAGGGAGCTGCTGATCTGTGTTCATTCTGTCTGTGTGTGTGTGTGTGTGTGTGTGTGTCTAACCCAGAAACACGCTCATCATGTGAAAGTTTATAACTTATTCTGGAGGGAAATTATTACATGACAAGTTACAAAAGTTATAAACTATAATCTCGCCTCATTCTGTGATTTGGCCTGTTTCATCCAGAGACAAGTGTGAGAGAAGATCTGCAGGATTACAGGGCTCATTACATCAGAATCATCAGTATTCTACAGGTGTGTGTGTGTGTGTGTGTGTGTTAGAGAGAGAGAGGGGGCTTTAGAACCAACCTCTGACTATTACCACAGCTTTTAAGTGAAGCTTTTATATTCAGACACATTTGATTAATTCAAATACTGCTCTAGACTGAAGTGGATCAGAGAGATTATTCTACAAACACACACACACACACACACACACACACTCATGTAGTGTCTCCATGTTTTCTGGGGTCTCTCTCTTCATAGGTGTAA
>JAUCMU010000126.1:2036674-2053082 GCA_032275025.1 Enteromius treurensis
GCCCCAGCTGGACCAGTTTTTGAGTGAGCTGTTGGGGGATTATAGTGTTGAATGCTGAACTGAAGTCTATGAACAGCGTTCGGACATATGAGTCTATTTTGTGTAGGTTAGTTTAATTTGGTGTAGTAATTTAGTTTAGTTCGGTGTAGTTTCATTCAGTGTAGGGTAGGTTTGTTTGTTGTAGCTACATTTAGTGTTGGTTAAGTTGTTTTGGGGTAGTTTGTCATAATATACTGGTTAGTTTGTCATTGTTTAGTTTATTGCAGTTTAGTTTAATTTGGTCATAGTTAGTTTAAGTGTAGTGTAGTTTGGTGTAGGTTATTTGGTAACTGTTTGTGTTTTTTATTTTGGTGTACAGTAGTTACATTGAAGTTAGTTTAGCTTAGGTTAGCGTGCATTATTTGGTGTAGTTCAGTATACAGTATACAGTATAAGTGTAATTTAGTTTGGTATCATTTGACTGAGTTTGTTGTAATTTAGGTTAGTTTTATGTAGTTTAGTATGGCACAGTTTATTTAATGTAGTTTAGTGTGGTTTAGTTTTAGTGTAGTTATGTCTGATGTAGTTTAATTGTGTGTATGATGCGTTCTGCTGGTTTGATTGACTGCACCACATGACTATGCAACAGGTTTGTTTGGAAAGTCTGTTTCTGTGGCAACACAGCCAGTAAGGATTATGGGATTTCTCCCCGTCTGCTGCTTTGTTTTGATGTGTCTGTGTGTTTATGTGTGTGTGTGTGTGTGTGTGTGTGTGTGAGAGAGTGTGTTTGGCAGGTTCATTGGTGTGCATGAATTGAGCTGTGTGTGTCTGACTCTTTTAAGGGCTCATTTCCTGTGTGTTCATCCTCAGCGTGTCCTCGATAACACAAGCAGCGTTCAGTGTGTGAGGCTTTCATCAAACGCTCACACATAAACAGCTTCTTACATTCAACACATGATGATAGACATTTGAGAAGTGCTGCAGAAGAAATCATTTACAGAGTCTTTCACAAAATCCCTGTTCACACCGCTTTAGTTCTACACGAGGAGGTAAAGTCACAATCACAGAGCTTTTCTGTCAGCTGAATCCTGCCTGAATGGACCGTCTCAGTAAGTGTCCGTAAAGATTACACCGTCTTTTACACACAGTTGAGTGGCCAGTAAAAATAAGTGCAGATAATGGTCATCCCATGTGACTAGTCATGTCAGTATAAATAGACACACGTGCACCTCTGTCAGCTCTTTAAATATTATATATTTTCAATCTCTCAAGTGCTTAAAGTTATTGACATCTAAATATCTTTGAAATGCACAGAGATTGATTGCAGAATATTCAATAACTGCAGTAACTCATAAAGCATAAACCCGAGCTGATAAACAACAGCAGACACAGACAAATGTATTGTACACAGCAAGAAGTCAAGTGTTTTGACATTGTCAGAGCAGTGTAGATGTGATAGCTGCGTGGTTGATCCAGGAGCTCATAAGATGCTCCTCATGACGCTCCTGTGATGATTCAGCGTGTGATTCAGCCTCCGTCTCTCTTCAGGAATGTTTTCATTACATCCATCTGAATGAGAGCACGACTGGTCAGTGTGTGTGTGTAGTTATCTGTGGCGTCACACCTTTAACCCACATCTGTCTCTCTCTAATCTGTCTGTTTTGTCCATTTCCTCCAGTGTCCCACCACTTCCGCTCTCTCTCTCCCTCTGTCTCTTAGTGTGTTTTTTTCCATTTCTGCCCACAGTTATCTGTGTGTGTGTGTGTGTGTGTTCAGGGTTGTCACTGCATTCATACAGCTGAAGTTCATATGGAGATTCAAGTCTGTTTCCAATAGCAACAAAATGAACAACAGGTCCAAACAACCCCCTGATGGACATTTCTATCTATCTATCATCTGACCTTTTGGTCTTTGTCCATCTGTCTGTCTGCCTGTATGGTTATCTTTCTGTCTGTTCGTCCGTCTGTCTGTCGTTCTGTCGAGGTGGTGTGAATCTGGCTGGATCTCATGAGGTCAGATTAACTGATCAGTACAGTAGATGCATCCAGACTTCTGTGGACATTAGTGTGTTTGCTTGTTTGTATTGTTTTGTTAATTAAGAGATTAGCTTCAGCCACATCCATCTGGCTCTGTAAGAGACCCTCTCTCAGTCAACTGTGGTCTCAGTGTGAATGAAGTGTTGGCTGACTGTTTAGAGGAGATTAAAAGTAAATTAAGGTCCGATATCAGGGTCAGGGGTGTAGGTAAAGGAACTGAGAGCACTTACTCATCTTTCATTACCAGACTGACTTCCACACGTTTGCTGAACGTTCTGAGAATGATCGAGGTCATGTGACTCATGGTTAGTTATACACACTTATTTAAAACTTATAGATGTCATACGGTGTGTAATACGTCCCAGCTGACCTTCACTCCAAACCTACACCCTCATCCACACACATTAAATGAATCAGAACACAAACAAACGTGTCGCTATTGTTCACAGAGCACTGATAACACAGTTACTTCATGAAAAGAGGCAGCGTGTTTGAAGTTCACTTTTAATGCCATTTCAGGATGTTTTTCTTTATTTGTGAACAATGTCTGATTCATGGGGCCGGTGAGAATTTCATGAAGACCCGCATCTGGATAAAAATACATCTCGGTTAAGTAAAGACATAATGCACAAACAGACAAAAACGGAGCGAGAGACAGGAAGTGACCTCATTGATGCTGCAGGTACGAACCCAGATGCTCCGTATTTCAGCAGAGAGTGTTTTCTATTGTGCGTGTGAGCGTGGTCAGATCCGTGTGGTCCATTAGGGCCGTGACAAACGCGAGCGGATCAGAATAGAAACGGAAGAGGGAACCAAAGAAGAGAGTATTAAAAGCGTCCTATGAATAAACTTGCACTCGCAACAGACATGAAAACAGACAAGTATGAAACCCATCTATCTGACCCCATCATCTGTGAGCCTGGGGGTCAGAGGTCACCTTTCGCTCTTATGGAACATTAATGCACCAGATTCAAATGAGGAAATTAAGCGAATGAATCCGGCCGTCTATTGTGTTGCTGTTAAATCCTTCAGAAGCATTTGGAAATTGAAAGTGTTTCTTAAGTGCATGTGTAAATTGAAGTCAGTGTTCAAATGTTGTGCAGTCGTTCATACTAATGAGTCATTAATAGTCTGACAGCAGATGAGTGTGTGTGTGTGTGTGTGTGTGTCTGAAATATCTGACAGTTTGAAACTCATCCCAAGAGTTTGAGCCATCAGGAATATATTCATTATGACAGACAGACAGACAGATTGGAGATCCACCATCTTTACTTCTGAATGTCTCTTCCCCTCTAAAACATCCTTTTTATGTTACAATTAACTAACCCGATGTCAATTCAGTTCATTAGATGCTCGATGTTCCCCCCGGGTGAATCTTTTGAAAGTTTCTTGTTTTTTCAGCCCTTTGTTTCCCCGTGCCAACAGTTTAAACATTTCTTGTGTTACCTATGTTCTAATATTGATTCCTGAACATCTTGATAGATAGAAAGGCAGATATATTTATAGTCAGATGAGTCTATATTGTGCTTCAGGTGTTGGTCTTGTTTTGATGATCATGTTTTCTCAAGCTGTTGTTTTTAATAACATCTGCGTGTGAAACGGTCTATTTCTGTCTGCTTCACACTCATATTTTTAGCAGTTTTAATAAACATAGATTGAAATCTGTGAAACTTTTCTCTTGTTTCTATAGAGATGCGCTTTTAGTCGTGAGGAACATGTTCAATACGTCACATGTGACGGCAGCCCTGTCTCTGACCCCACGTGACCTGAGCAGGTGAGTGTGTGTGTGTGTGTGTGTGTGTGAGAGAGAGATGAACAATCTGTGTTCAGTACTATTACTTAAATAATTTTTACAGTGAACCAAGCAAAACTGCAGCAAGTTTGACAGCGTCTATTTTTGTTTTCGTCATTTTGTCCCACAATGAAGCTTAAAAAATGAGTCTTTTGTTGAAGTTGTGATGTTAAGGATAGCTGAGATGAGATGAGATGTGAATGAGAGCGTCTCTGGAGGTGTTTGGATGATTCGCTGCTTTATTCATATTCCTGTGTGGCAGAAATAAAATCCATGAATGTGAGTGAATAGAGGTGTGACAGTCATTCTCACGTCTCTATTTATGGACAAATCTACATACGACCACAAACACGCACTCTCTTTTCCTGTGAAGACTGTTGGATACTGTGTGAATAACAACAATGAGCTTTAATTATAGCTTTAAAGCAGAGTTGACAAGTGCTTTATAAATAAAAAGATGCGTTAAACACACAAACGTCCTTTCAGTAATGCCCAACACTGGAATAATTCATGAGTTATTCTTGACTTTAATTGTTCAGTGAACTAAAGATTTTCACGCTGCTCTTTTCCAAACTGACACAGTGGCTTTGTTTGGTAGTCAGTGGAGTAAGACACATAAAGTTACTGTAAATACGCAGTGTGAAGCGCTTCTTTATTGATCTGTTGGAGTTACAGAAGATAATTGCTTAATGTTTTACTGCAGGCTAGTATTAGTGTTTGCTGCTGTACTGAAATTGGTTTTGAAATTGCTGTGGAATAGTTGACTGTTTTTTGGCACAAAAGGAACTGAATTCCTCTGTGTGTGTGTGTGTGTGTGTGTGTGTGTGTTGAGTCCTGACTGGGGGATTGCTCCAGCTCTTCTGATCTAGGATTAAGATCTCAAACTGTCTGGAACGTAGGATTCTTGTCTGTGGAGAAGAGAGGCCTGATTTGAGCAGCAGCTGATGAGGATGATGAGGGCTGCTCATGAGGGTAATGCTGGTCCAGAGCTGAGCATTAGCATGGACGATCATCTGAGTGCTCCTCAGAGGGCTTTCTCTGTGTATGGACACTCGTGTGGTATCTCAGCATGTTCTCATCCTGTATGAGTTCTAATTAACTCACCGTCTGATCTGATCCAGGTCGACGGGTATCCCATGATTCCCTGTTTTCACCTGCACTCAGCCCAGCTAGCAGCTAATCGCTAATGACATGTGGGAGTTTCTGATGTACTTTAAAGTAAAAGGATGAGAGCGAGAGACGGCGAGCGCTATTGTGTTCCTCAGAGACGCAGACGAGGATCTCAGTGATGATTAAACACACACACACACACACACACCTGTCAGGATCATTCGCACCGCAGTGACACATTCCACACTGCCTCTCTAACGATGTCGTTAACGAGGGAGAATCACATCTCGTCCATTTACACTCGTCTATGCTCTCTAGAGCACCTCAATCATCTGCAGCTCTTATCATCTACTGGGATAAATGTTCTCTTTAAAATGGAATTGTTAGTTATTGAACTGTTAATTAATTCTCAACATACAGCAGGGTAAAGCATATTAAAATAAAAGGGTTAGGGGAACATTTTGCAAACCTTAAAAGATTGTTCTGTGTTTCTACAAAACTCTCCTGACTAACCCAAAACATTCAAATATTGCATAACGTAACTGTATTATCATCCAAACCTAAACACAAGATGGAAGCATGAAGACATTAGGATATTATAAACATTAGCATCAGGATTTTCTGTAAAGCTGCTTTGAAAAATGTTTTTATAAGGTACAGCACCTTTTACAAAAAATCCTGATGCTAATGTTTATAATATCCTAATGTCTTCTGATTTTGCTATATTTGAAGGGGTTAAAACCAAAAACACAGATGATTATGGCCACAATTAGAATTTTTACTCATTACAGATCGTAACATCATCTAGGTTACGCTCATTTTATATTCAGACTATTTTTAAGATTACTTTCAGATTACATTTTATTGTTAATAATTATTTGTTCAGTGTTTTATTACACCGAATACAGAAGCATGGATCAAAAAGACATTTCTTAAAATAGTCAACGTAAAAAAATAAATACAATTTTTTTTTTTTTTAAAGAAACCTTAAAAGAGAAACTTTGGGGAGAATCAATAGATTATGAGCACTTTACTGCTATTGTGTGAATAATATGTAATCATCTCATCCATCAAGTAGCTGTTATCTGATCAGGAGCATTATTAAATGGAATGGAATCTAATTACAAGGACTTAATTTTTGGATTTTAATGAGGTAATCCTGATTATTTGTAATCAGTTCAGTTGAGTTAATGATTATAGTCAGAGATGAAGTAAATAAACATGAGAACATGACTGAGTGAATCTTCCTCGTCCTTCCAGCAGCAGATGTAATGCTGTCGTGTAAACTAAGGTTAATCGTTGGTTTTAACCCACTAAATGAATCACTAGCTGTCGGTAATGAAGCGTCAGTCAGGTTTCTGTTGGAGTCAGCAGTCAGTAGCAGCTCTGGTGTGTGTTTGAGCTTCTGTGTCGATGTTAGTTCAGCTGGTGATCATAAATTCATATTTGTGTTCAGCCTGAAGGCTGGTCTGCTCAAGAGCACAGCTCTGGGAGCATGACGGACCTCTTTTATATAATGTGAGGTTTGGTAGCATGTGTTTGGACATTGGTTCAGCTGTAAGTTAGAGTTGTGAGTTGCTGAGTAGAGACAAGAGCAGATGAAGGACTTGAGCCAGACTTCTGTTGTTCTTCTGAAGTTTTAACTGTATATTAAGTTGTAATTCATGCTGTTTCAGCTGGCCAGTAATTGCATTTAATTCACTCTTATACTCTCATTTGGCGTTTAGTTTATGCGATGTGCATAATGATGCATCTCCATGCCATCTGACGATCAGAACAGCTTAATTAGATGCGTTTTATCCTCTTCTGTGGAGGAATCGGGTGGAGTCTGAGATCAGTGTAATGGGTTCAGGAGAGAAGTCTTGCGGAGTAAATTGAGCTGGCAGTGTTAAGAATCGTTGCAGAGGTGAAGTTGTTCTCATCTTAATGACTTTGCTGCACATTCTCCTGCAGGCTCCGTCTCATTACAATCTCCACATGATTTATGATCTGAAAAATCGAAATAATCAGAGCAGAGTTAACATGAGTTTCTTTGTCTGCTTTCTCCCATCTTGACAAACCGTTGCTGATGCTTGCTCTATCCATGGTTACACACAAGAGGATGTAAACCCTCGGACAGATAGAAAGGATGCTCGGGTCGGGTTCGGTCACATCAGCGCCAATGTGCGCCTATGTTATAAATGCCGCTTTTTGCCCCATGTGAACTGATGCTCTCATCTGTTAACATTTCCGAACGGCTTCCTACAGTTGCTTAATAAAAGCGGGCTTTCCACACAAAAAAGTGCATGTGTCATTAGTATGAGAAACTGTGTTGGGCTGGGATCGGGCTCGGACATAAATATCTTAATGCCTGTCGGGTTCGGTTACTGCTCTGTCGGACGTGGGCCGGGCTCGGACAGAAAAATGCGGCCCCTCCGATTACACACACACAGAGTCAGGAAACCCTTGGTAATCCAGTTGTCATATAACCTTGAACACTCCTGGAATCACCAGTGTCTCTCTATTCTCTTCTCTTTTCTAAGCCCTAAGTACACGTGCAGTAAGTGAAGAAGCCAGTCCTCATCAAGTGTGTTGGTCCACACGTGTTCCAGGTTCAGTTCTCCTGAGGGTCACTGATGACGGCTCATGCGTGGATCAGACCAGAAAGCTTCCGGTTCCCAGCACCGATCTGGTCCGTGGGCCGCCCACTGTGCGAGGGAAACCTCGGTGTAAGCAGTTAAAGTTAGAAGATCTCTGTGATGATGAATCCTCGACAGAAGAGAAAGGCACACGACAGACGGAGGAGGGCGAGAAACCTGGAGAATCAACCGGATGAGCCATTTCAGGAGGCTGACCACACACGCCTCAGAAAACACTCACACGTGTGTGTGTGCGTTCTGTTTTTATCATGGTATCAGTGTGATGTTGAAGTTCAGCCTCCGCTCTAACAGGAGTGTTTTTAGAGTCATGAAACGCTTCAGTGTTGAGACCTTTCTGAGTGAAACCCTTCATTTAAACTCTAACTTTTTTAATAAATGTCCCATTAGTTTTCCAACTGAGAATGCATTGTAGCAGTCTAGTTTTTATTAATATTTGATAAAAAATATACATTTACTGTAGCTCTTACTAGCTCAGCTAAATCAGCAACGTTTGATCGTGTGTGGGTGTATACTGTATATATGTGTATGTATAGACATGTATTTCTATGTATTTTAAAAATATATAATAATTGCAATAATATTTAAAAAAAATATATATACATATATAGTGCTACATATATATATATAGCTTTTTTTTAATATTTTTATTATTATTATTTTTATTATAGCCAGATATTGCTATGGGGAATTTGCATATTATAAACATCTCTATCCACTCGAAGAGTACGTGAGAATCATATATGGCCTTAAGGGTATCATATATTGCAGCATATGTCATATATTATACTTCCGTATAGGAGGCTATTTTATGACTGAGTTAGAAAAGTGCTGATCTTCTCTATACGAACGACAGCTGCTGTACAGAATATGCCTCTTCAGCCTGGATGCAGAGAAGCTCCAGATGAGTTCAGCACAAACTCTGTTGTCATGGAAACGGTGGGCTGATGGAGTGTGTTGACACACTCATGCATTGATCGTCCAGAAGCAGTGACTGTGCTTTTCTGTGCTGTTGGTTTGGGGCGGTTAGTAACGGAGAGCGCTGCGCTTTAATTGCATCTCATGGGCATTACACACGTGTTCTCCGGAGATCTGTGAGAGTGTGTGATGTTTGCAGTGTGTGTTATCTGGGACGGAGGTCCGTAGAAGTCCTGGTCTCCATGGAGACCATTGTAAGAGAAGTTCCCGTGTCCATGGTGACGGCAAGCGATGTGGAGTGTCTGTGTGGAAGGTAATTATGAAAGCAGAGCAGGAAATGATGTTGACAGGAGGTTAAACAGGTGCGGAGGACTGCAGCTCCACGGGCCTGGAGAACAAAACACAGCGCTCTGAAGGGCCCTCGCTGGGGCCGTGGGTCAGGACGGGTCCAGTAAATGTCAACACTCGTAATACATTAGAGAGAGAGACTGGTTAAACACGAGCTCAGGATTACTGCCCTGAGACACAACGCTGTCTGCTGTTTACTTGTGGGGAAGAAATAATGGCCACACTTTACAGAAAGCCTTTTCAAATTCAAAGGAATATGGAAGCCTGTCACTGAATAAAAAAATGTTTCTCAAAGTTCTCACTTTTTCACCTCATTTGTGACTTAAACTTGCAATTTCAACTTTATCTATCTATCTATCGTTCTATCATTATGTCCACTCCTCCACCTCTTTTTCACTCAATCTAAGTTACGTGAAGTTGAAAGCGTCTGATGGTGGTATATTCCTGTTTCTCCACACGTCTAATGGCTGGCTCTTCTTCCGCTCTGCTGTGTTGGAGTGTCTCTCACATGCTCTCCAGTCTCTGCAGAACGACAGAAGCCTTTACCCATCTTCTGAGCGACTTCGTCCTCCTCTGCTGAAGTTGCTCCTGAGCCATGCGTCAGCCATCCCTCTTTAATTGTTTGTGGTGATTGTAGCAGTTTTTGCGCTGCTGCCAGATTCTCAGTCAGACACAAACAGCGAGGCCCACCGCCGAGCGCTGACGTCACGGCTGAAATTAGGATCATGATGTCCTAAAGAAGCACAATCATAAAGCCAGCCAGCTCTTTTACATACAGACGTGTTGTTGTTGGCGTGGTGTTTTCTTCGGGATGTTTTCCTCCTCCTCTGTCCATCAGGAACACAAACGAATCTGTTAGTCTTATTAAGAACGCACACTCTTCCCGACCGGTAGAGAGACACTTCCAGAGGAGTTGAAGGAAATAATGAATAAGGTGGGCATCACAACAGAGCTGCTGGAGTCACGCCGGCGCTGAAGATCCGTGATGGCAGGTTTTAATATCAACACCACGACCTGTTAGAAACACACAAAGAGGCTCATCATCTCGCTCCTGCTCACAAAGACCAGTAATACTGCGCTAATGTGAGCCGTGACGCTTTACTCCGGGTAATTTCACTGCTCGTTTACAGCTGATTACAGACGTGCAGATGTGAGAAAAACGGCCCCAAGGAGCGGATCGTGACCTCGGCTTCCAGACACCTTCACATCAACATGAGCAGAAACAGCACGCTCCTTCAAGACACCTCAAGACCTTCTGTGTGTCCATCAAACACACTTGCATTTACATTATATATATATATGTTATACACTACTGATTTGTGTAAATGCATATGTAAATGTCTTGTTTATACGGCTGTGTATAGAGCAATTAATCCATAAATCTGTCTGTGAATCATCTTTTCCACGTTCACAACACTATTATTATTCTTTTATTCATTTTTCTTTTTAAAATGGTCTTTATGTTGTGCACGTGGTGAATAACGCTATTTCTGATTCTAATAAAAGCATGTATTTGATTAAAAATAAGGTAAAAATATATGATATTCATATGATTGTAAATATCTGTGTTCTGTGTGAATCTTTAAGTGTATTTCTGAGATGTTCAGCATCATTCCTCCAGTCTTCAGTCACATGATCTTCATAAATCATCATCATACACTGATTTACTGCTCCACACACACTTCTGGTTATTATCAGTGCTGAACACAGTCGTGCTGCTCAGTAGTTTTGTGGAAAGTTTCAGACATTTGTATTTTTCAGGATTCACAGATAATTAGAAAGTTCAAAAGAAAAGCATTTATTTGAGATCGAAACCTCTTCTAACATTATAAATGTCTTTACTGTCACTTTAAACAAAGTAACGCGTCCTTGATGAATAAAAGTGTCCATTTCTCTTTCGTGTCTAACACACATTCGCATTAAATAATCCTAGTTATAATTAATATAATATATGAAATGATTATATATGAATTTATTTGAATGCATAAATATGTTTTGTGTGGGTATTAAGTGGAAATGTCCCTGCAGCATGAGGTGGCGTCACTGACACTCTGCCAGCTCCCAGAATGCCTTGCAGAGGAGGAAGTCTGTCTGTTCAGATGCCTGAGAAGTGTGTGTGTGTGTGCGTTGGCCGAGTGCTAATTTAGTCTCAGTTGTCATGGATTCATCACAGATATTGTTTCTAAGGTTATTCCAGCGTCACTCGGTCTGCTGTGGTTGTTTATGAATGCGTGTGAAGCAGGCTCTGATGAGTGAATGATCTAACACTCCCCCATTGGACAGAAACATTCTCTGACTTCCCAGAATGCAGTGCGGTGACCTCGTCCAGATGCTGATTCTGAGTGAAATCTTAAGAGTGTCTCCAGATCAGCTCTGTATATGTGTCAGACGTCTGCTGGACTGATGTGTGTTTGATCCTGGATCCAGACCGAACACAGTCAAAGTGTGAAGAAGTGAAAGTGTTTAAGGGTTGCGTAATTAAAGCACGAGCTCTGGTGGAAGCTGTTAATGACGCACACAGGATCCCGCCGCTCAGAATAACAGTGTGTTTCTGGAGCTGTGAAGACTGTCTCTCTCAAACACCGCATCCTTGGCTTCCCTTTAAGTCTAGGAATTTCTCCTCAACCGTTGACTTCTTCCAACTTAGTTTTTTAGAGTTTCACTTGAAAAAATGATAGATTTATGAGACATTACCTTCTCAGCATATCTTCCTAAGACGTCTCGCAGCTTGATGTCAATAGCACATTTTCAACTAAAATATTTATTTAGACTTATATTTCAAAATATGCAAAATGGTGAAAAATATGCACTTTTTCTAATATATTTTCAATTTAAATTGTCCAAAGCATATTTAAATATGTTTTCCATTCAGCCATAATGTATTTTCTTTCCCCATATTCCTCATATTTTAATATTATTTGGCATTTGAAAGTATAAACAAATCCAAATATCTGAGCATTAGGTCATAATTCTTGCTTAATTTTGTTGTTTCACCGTGTTTTTCTTTCTTTTTTGTTTTAGATTGATTAGTTTGATGTTTGTAAGAGAAAACAAATCTGCATGTGCAAACAGATAAAGTACAATAAAAGAAAAGATTTAAATGTGTGTTTTAAACACTATTTCACGACCAGTTCGTACCTGTCACGAATTAAGTGATTTTGTACGATTGGAGGGACAGATAAGTTTAGGTCATTTGTACAAATCCATACAAATTGTTTAATTCATAAAATGCGTATGCTTTAGCAAAAATCATATGCATTTATATGAATGAGGTTTAACAAGTGTGTACGAATTAGCCACCTCGTAACTAATGTAGGAACTGCTGTGACATGGGGCCGGTGTTTCCCGTATTCTCAGAAACTTATCACAGATTTCCTGAAGTGTTTCTATATTCTTAGGCTGTGCTTTTAACATCTGTGGTATTATTTTTGGCCTGACTGAGAAAGGCCAGATGGCAGGCTCCTCTGAGCAGGTGTGATGCAGAAGTGCTGTAATAATGCTGTCTTCTTCACGGGCTGCAGGAGCCGGTCCAGCGTCACAGGCCTCGTTTCTGCTCACTTCCTGTGCAGCGGGAGCTGAAGTGGGTCTCCGCTGGGACACACAATGAGTGTGTGTGTGTGTGTGTGTGTGTGTGTGGTCAGGGAGAAAATCAGGAGCGGAAATTGAAGGTAATTTTTAGTAAGATCTGCGTGTTTTTCAGTCAAAAGCAGGTTATATTTGTGTCATCTGAGTCACTGCAGGCTTCAGCCGTGATGAAAATGGAAGTGTGTGTTTGAGAGAGTGTGTGTGTGTGTGTGCGGGTGTGTGTGTGTGCGGGTGTGTGTGTGTGTGTGTAAATAAGAAACATGTAAGCTTGTTTAAAAAATGAAAAGGTAGTTGCAACACGATTCTGACTATTTTATACGTTTAAATTGATGATTTACACGCAGAATTAAAAAATAAAAATAAAACAACGTAGGATTGCGAGACAAAAACTTATTATACATATATATATATATATATATATATATATTTACATCTTACAATTCAGCTTTTCTTTCTGCACCACAAAATAAAAATACTGTACTACAACAAATCAATCGTGATAGCAAACTCCGTCTGTAAGAGATGCCATCCAGAAAAACACAGAAACAGCTCTGTTTGTTTGAACCCACTCATTAAGTGTTCAATAAGAGCTGCTCTATTTCGGTCATGTTTATTAGGTCTGTCCGATAAACATGTGCATCCGTCACAGGCGTTTCTGAGAGTCTGTGTAGTGTTCTGAGATGACGACGTCAGGAAGATGACCTGGGAAATAAAGCGTCCTGACGCAGTGACTCTGTGTGTGTTGTGGGAGTCCCACCGCTCACTCCTGCAGTTATTAACACTCAGTGTTTGATGTTAAAATACTCATATCTCTGTTTCAGGGGCACTATAAATAAGTCAGCGGCGGGTGACTGTCCTGAGCCGTACCGTCACACGCGTTTAAGAGCATTACACACTCCTCACTGTATTCACTTCATGTGTTACGTCAGAAATCAGAAATACACCGCTCCGGTGAGCTGGTGAAGATGACGGGGTTATGACTCCTGATATGATTATAAATATAGACTTTAGTGTGTTTCTGATGTGCTGGAGTTCAGGGTGGAATGTTGGATGATGAAGTGTCTGGTTTTATATTTAGTTCCGTCTTGCACGTAATGTTTTTAAGCGCATTTATAGTTTAATTTAATATTAAGAAATCTTCTTTGGTATTGTTTTTTTTATTCAGGAATAATTGGACAGTAAGTAATGTGAACCCACACACAGTGAAACTGTTAAACACATCGTATAGCATCCTTAACTCAAGATATTTTTATATGACGCTAAGTGAGTTTTTAAAAGTTGTGTTTTATAAAATGAAGTGAATGTATGTCAGTGTGGTCAGAAACATGATAGAAAAACAAGTCCCCAGCATTTTGTCTCTTTGGCAGATGTTTTATCTCATTTTAGGCAAAAAAAAAAAATGTTTTACTCATTTTGCTTCTCAAAGATCATTTTGCTTGCATTTTAGTGAATAAGTGAATGTTTGTGTGTGAGTAATGAGTGTGTGTGCACCTGGTATTTATCACCTCATGGGGACCAATTGTCCCCACAAACATAGGAATAGCTGTTAATGTTGACCTTGTGGGGACATTTCTTAGGTCTTTGTGAGGAAACAAGCTTATAAATCACACAGAATTAAGTGAAAATCTAAAAGTGCACACAGTTTCCTGTAAGCGGTAGGGTTAGGTGTAGGGTCAGTGTAGGACAATACCACATACAGGAACTCGAGCTGCGTCGACGAGACGCTATGGGAATGCTCTTAGCGTGACGGCTCTGAATTGGTTAGGATATTATTACTGCTCGATTACTTCTGCCTGCTGATCTGCTGAGAGTCTGCTGTGTGTTTGTAGCTTTGTATTTCTGTTTATTATTAGCTGCTGTTTAAATGTAAAACCTAACTCCCTCAATATTTCCTATAGTATAAATCAAATCTATCTGTTTGTTGATCATTCGCATTCATATATTTTCATATATACTTTCATATTCGGTTCCTCATGTTTCAATGTTCAGATCGAATCTTACGTGTCTGATTCACTCTGATCCCTTACACCAGTTCATGAGACTGCTAGACGGAGTACATGCTTCTCATACAAAGAGACACAGAAACAGAGCATTGTCGTCTAAAAGGGAAATAAATTTCCTTCCTCAAGATTAAAAAAAGGGAGTTGGCGATGCTCTGTTGCGGGGCCCTCCAAGCAAAGAAAGACCTGAGGGTCGTGCTTTAGGAGACCCTGCATAGGGAGATCAATCTGTTAACCCTGTTCACCCTCCAGGGCACAGCGATCTCCTGCGAGAGCTATTTTCAGTTTTTCCGCCCGGAAACGTAGTGGAGCTGAAAGGCTCGCCACCTCCTCTGAGGTTTCTAGAGCAGATAGATCAGCCATTCCCTGCCGGTCCTTCGCTTCAGGGCACCAATTTAGCAGCTCTACTGAAGACTTCAGTAGTCCTGATGCTCAGGACTTCAGAGGGCAGGCCCCTCTGGGGAAGAGTGGTACACACCGCATTACACGGTGCCCATCTCTCCTCAGTGCCCTCGGGAGACCGTCTTACCAACCTTAGCAGTGTTACAAGGCCCGAACGTCTCCAGTGAACATCAGTCTCAGTGTCGTCCGCCCGGAAACGTAGTGGGGCTGAGACGTTCGCCACCGGGCTCTCACGAGGGTCCGCACACAGCTTCACCCGAGGGTGGGCTGTGTCAAAGCAAATAGCATCAGAGACCAGCCCCGGGAGGTTGGTTCTCTTAGTAGACTATTTAGCAGCGTGGAAACTACTGCCAAATGTGTCTCAATGGGTCCTGCATACTGTAGAGAGAGGATACTGAATCCAATTCGGACAAGCAGGCTCTGGTGATGGAACAAGAAGTCAAAAACTCTCCTGAGGAAGGAGGCCATGGAGGTGGTCCCTTCTCACTAAAAAGAGTGTGGGTTCTACAGCCGCTACTTCATAGTTCCAAAGAAGGATGAAGGCTGAGGCCCATCTTAGATCTTCGGTTATTGAACCGCTCAGTTTTGAAACTGAAGTTCAGAATGCTCACTCAGGTTGTAGCACGAATCATGTCCGAGGACTGGTTCGTCACAATAGATCTAAAAGATGTGTACTTCCATGTATCGATCCATCCTTCACTCAGGTAGTCCCTGAGGTTTGCTTTAGGGGCAAAGCAAACCTATATTGGGTACTAAACTTCGGCCTTGCACTCTCACCCCGTGGGGTTGAGACTGAACGCCAAGAAAAGTGTTCGTTCTCCAGCTCAGAGAACCACTTATCTAGGCATGGAGTGGGACTCGACCACAATGCAGGCTCGTGCATGTAGCGTTGTTCTGGCCGAGCTGAGTTCTATGGTTCTCGGACCTGATATCCCTTCTAGATGGCTCTTCGTGGGAGATACCGATTAGGAGGGACCTCCTCTCACAAGTGAGGGGCACCATAGTAAACACTCGTCCGGAGTTGTGAAAATTGAGAGTGTGGCCTCTGAGCCACAGGTCTTTCAACCGAGGTTGTTGAGACCATTCCCCAGTCCAGAGCTCCATCCACGAGGAAACCATAAACAACACTGTGGCGGCTATATCGGCCTACCACTCCTCTCTCTGTGGACATACAGTTGGTAAAAAACCCTTGGTCATACATTTCTTCCACGGTGCGCTACTGTTGGAAACAGTAGGATTCTCAGAAAGAAATCTTTAAAAGAGGAAAAAGAGAGAATGCATAAATTATTAATTTACTGCCATTGTGTGTATAATATGTAATCATATGTATTTTTGTAATCTGATGATATAATTCAGATGCAGTGAGCTGGATGAAGTGCTTCAGACGCTGGTCTGATGTTAATGATCCGGCTCTGCTCTGATCTCCAGCATCTGCTTCATCTGTCTGTGTGCTCTTCTGCTCAATCCTGATCTGATCTCAATCAATCAATCAATCAATCAATCACTTTTATTTCTATAGCGCTTATAACAATACAGATTGTAGCAAAGCACTGAACATTATCAAATAGAAGAACAGAGTGATGGTAATGTATAATGACCAGA
>JAUCMU010000126.1:2058389-2078092 GCA_032275025.1 Enteromius treurensis
ACACACACACTCTCTCTCTCACACACACCGTACACACACACACACTCTCTCTCTCACACACACTGTACACACACACACTCTCTCTCTCTCACACACCGTACACACACACACACTCTCTCTCTCACACACACCGTACACACACACACACACTCTCTCTCTCACACACACCGTACACACACACACACTCTCTCTCTCACACACACTGTACACACACACAGCTGAGTCACCATCACCAAACCTAATCCCACACACCAGCTTCTCCTCTCACTTCTACAAACACTCATCCTACTTTTGAAATTCAAGCTTGGCTTCTTTTGAGTGTGTGTGTGTGTGTGTGTGTGTGTAAGCGTGTGTGTAAGTGTGTGTGTAAGTGAGAGAAAGAGAGCGTGTGTGTAAGCATGTATAAAGAGTCCCCATAAATCACAGAAACCAACGCGCGTGCGTGTGTGTGTGTAAGCATGTGTGTGTCTCGTCTGAAAGATAAGCGCAGCTGTATTGAGTGTGTTCTGCTAATTTCCGGTCTTCTCCGGTCAGGTTTGACCCATTTCAAGCCCCAGTAGGATCTGGCCTGAATCAGCTGCTTCTGAACAGGCTCAGGGGTTTGTGCGGCAGCAGCTTTTGTATCCCCACGTAATTGGATGGATCTCATAAAGAGGTCTGGCTCCTTTTTCACCCTATATATCAAAATATATATACAAATTCCATGTGAAGAAAATGAAATGTGTTTTTAGGACAAACAGTTACATTGTGACATTATTTATTTAATTCAGTAAAATGCATGCTGCCATTAAGTACTTTAAGTGCTTCACTTTTATTTTACATATGTTGCTATTCTCATTTTAATATAAGTTAGTTTTTGGTACCTTTTGTCATTTTTGTTTGTTTGTTTTTTATATGTCTGTATAGTTCTTGTTCATTAGTTTTAGTTTATTAGTCATTTATACTGAATGCAAATCAGAAATGTTCCCTTGTTAACAATCTGAAATAATTAAAAAAAAATTCAGTTAACTTTTTGTTTATGGATTTATTATATTTAGTTTTATTTATATACATGTGTGTGTGTGTTTGTTTTGTTGTTTATTCCTATTGGGTGGGGTGTGAAGGTGGTTTTGGGGCAAATGGTTCAGAGACCAATTTTGAAACAAATGGAAATAAAATGTGAAATTTTAAGTAGAAATGAAACCAAGACTCCTACACTTGCTTCTTGTGAAAGACTTGTGTATTTTGTCTGTTTCTGTGGCCATCGTTGGAGGCAGATGGAGTAGTTATGATCATGTCTTCTAACCAAACCAGCAGCGAGCGAAGGAGCTTCCCGTCGCCCTCTAGAGGCAGCAAAGCAGTATGACTGTGTCTCACACACAGCCTAGTGTGTGTGTGTGTGTGTGTGTGATGAAGGCCCAGGCTTCAAGTGTGTGTTCTGACCCCAGTGTTTCACTCATACACCAGTCCTGCCCAGATGTCCTCCAGCGAGTGAGCGTTTGGCTGGATGTGAACATGTGACGCAGACCTCGAGGAGGTATTTTCCTGATAGCAGGTTACAGGAATTCATCTTCCATCTCAGAGTGAGGGAGGGTCAGTGAATCATACATGACTGAATAAGTGTTTTCCTACCTTAGCTTCCGCCGGTGAGTAATGCGCTCTCACTCTCCGCTCTGCTTTATTCTCAGAGTTTGTCTGAAGCTCTCCAGCAATTGTGAGGCAATTGTGCCCTCAGTGGAGGCACTTATTCGGACACACGGCACATTTGCGGGGTTTGGGTAAATATGGCGCTGGACACTGAGAAAACACAGGAGTGTGAGCTGTTTTCAGCTTGCTGTGGTAATGCTGTCACGTTGGCGGCTCTGGGAAGAATCCGCCGACTCTCCCGCCTCCACAAGGCTCTCCTGGCGGGAAACGCACAACGCCCACAGACACATGACGAGCAGAAAAACAAATAAACTTAACCAGATGAAGTTCACTGGAGTTCTAACAACAGGCACTCCACAAATACACAACATCAAGTTAATTAAACTCACTTCCCTATATATATATATATATATACACACACATAAATGTGTGGGTGTGGTTGAGTATAGATTATACATTTATACATATACTATTGTATGTATATATATATATATATATATACACACACACGTACAACAACACTATCAAAAAGGGATGCTGATGTCATTTTAATATAACATTAGTTAACATGGATTAAGAATGAACAATACTTCTATTAGTATGTTCGTTAATGTAACTTTCAGCATTTACTAACGCATTATAAAAACCACGTGTTATACTTGTTAACATTACTTAATGCACTACAGGAACAAATAATGAACAACTCTATTTTTATTAACTAACACTAACAAAGATGAATAAATAATGTAATAAATGTATTGTTCGTTGTTTGCTCATGTTTGTTACAGTAATACATGAAGTAATGTTAGCGAACAACACCTTATTGTAAAGTGCTATTGTGGTGTTTTATAATAACTTTAACATTTTATGTGAAAATTGGGCTATAAATGATTCCAGCCCAGAAAAAAATACAAAGAAATGTCCTGAAACAAGTCACTGAAACAACCGTGAAATAGTATTTTCACTCAACAAAACCTAACAAAGTTCACACCCTCAAAAATGAATGAATAAATAACACCACATCAACTAAGTGTTTTGTTGTTTTAATAAAGGTATTATTCTGTTTGAATTATGAAGTAGTTTGATTATGACTGAACTGGTGTTTTCACTCAAAAGTGATTAATCTCACAATAAGGAAGCTGTAATTGACACATTGTATTAAATGTGATTTTATGAAGGCCAAAAAAGTGAATTGCTCTCCAGTAATGATATCGTGTTGTAATGTTGTTGTTTAGACGCGTTTGATTGATTGTTGATGGTCTGATGTGTGTCAGTGGTATTGATTAGTGTGGGCAAACAGGTGTAATGATGTAACGCTCACTGTCAGTGAAAGAAAGCGCCGTGAAGTCTTTCTTTCCGGTCCTGCGCTCGTCTGTGCGCACATAGGCGCTCTCCTTCGTCTTTCTGTGTGTCCAGTGCGCGCGCGCACACACACTCACACACACCCTCCCCCGCGCGCTGTCTCATTCACCGGTGCGCGCGATCCACGCAGGGTGGAGGGGTTTATAAGGCAGCGCGAGGAGGCCACACGCCACTCCGACTCAAACACTTCAGACCACAAGCAGCAAGACTCCGAAGCCGAGAGTACAAGTACCAACCGCGACAGGAGAAAAGCAGACCGAGAAAAGCGAGCCTCCGAAGCTCCGTGTTCGTTCTTTGCCTGTTATTCGCTCGCTCTCTCGCTTTCACTGGAATACAGAAGCAGCATTAGAAGAGGTTGGTAGTAAACTCTCTGGAGTTTGGTCAGAGTCGCTTTGTGCCATTGCGCTTGTGGAAGTGAAGTGCACCGAGACTTGGACATCCAGCCCGGGACGTCTGGACGCGTTTTGTCCCGTTCCCGCATCCCAGCATTCCCGCGGAAGACTTTGAGACTGTCGGATGGAGAGCGCTTGTTAGACACGCTAGAGTAACTCAGTAACAGGTAACAGAAGCTGTCGTTTGTTTTTATGCACATGTGATTGAGGATGGTCTGCAAACTTGGTTTAGTCAGTGGTGCTTAACTACCCGATGATGTGTGGTGCGAGGCTGGATGGAGGTCTGCGTGCATGCATGGATGGATGGTTCCGAAGAAACGCTCTTGACAGCCGCTTAACTTGTGCCGCTGTCCAGGGTCCTGAAACACCATTTACTATCGCTTAAGTTATGCGCTGCCCAAGGTCCTGAAACGCACTCGATGCCCGCTTTTATAAGCTGTTACTGTGCTTTTTGTCTTGTATTTAGTTTGCATGTTTCTGTCTTTAGTGAAAAGGAGATCGTTTGCCAATGTATGTGAACTCTTGTAAACGTCTTATCTTATAAAAAGATTATTTAATGTTTATCCTTATTTAAGCATGATATACTCAAATGTTTTTAGTTCACTTTAGTAGTTTTTAGCATCTGCGCCTTAAGTTCTAACTGCAATGCATTTTATGATCAGTCATAATTCATGCACTCTGCATGCTGTGTTTACTTGAAAAGTTGTTGCGCACTGATAATTTGGTCCTCTTTTCAGAGTTTGGTTGATAATGTCTGCAGCGCGTGCGTGCGTGAGCGAGCGGCTCAACTTTGCGCGCTCACGCAGTCATTTATTTGCACATTGCGAGAAATCCATTTATTTCTTCTCTGATCGCATCTCACTGCAAACAGCTTTATTGCTGATTTTGCTTCAATGCATGGTTTAATTCATTTGAAATGTGGATAAAGAAACTCGTTAAGTGTTTTTGCAAAGTATTCCTCCTGCAGGTGCATGCCATTAATGAGTGTTATTGTCAAAGAGTGTGTGTTTGGTCATGCACACGGTGATGGGGTGTTTGTGTTATTGTTCTGACAGCACTAGACACACATTGAGATGGCTCAGCGGCAGATCTGAGCTCACAGATGGCTCCGCCTGTGTTTGGCAGAGCCGTGTGTGTCTCAGACTTTCCCAGGATTAAATACAAGGTGTCTGTGTTTGTTCAGATCAGATGAAATCTAACATTCATCCAAGGATCAGACTGGTTATAGAACATCAAGGGTTAATGATCGGGCTGGCTTCACTTGCACAGATTCACATAAACTACATCTGTCTCTCCCTCCGTCTCGCTCTGTCTGTCTCTATCTCACACACTTCCTGCTGACTCTACTTCAGCTCTTTCGAAAATCAGCTGTTTCCATAACTACAGATGTAATGTGTAATTTCAGCCCCCTATTTGGGGTATAGAAAGAGGTTGAGTGGCAGACCTGAAGTACTCTCATTTTCTGTAAAGCTGATAGTTTCCGGTTTCTCAAACTCAGTGGAGGGCAGAAAATCAGCCGTGAGCTGTATTAGTGATGTAACTAAGCAGAGCAACAATTTATCTTATTTCATGTTACTGTTGAGTTTTAGTTTTTCCGTCTCACACTATCAGTTCAGAAAGTGGAAGGTGATGATGAGGATAAAAGGACGCTGGTTTTTCCGAAAAGACTCTCTCACAGCTGCTCTTTCTCTTTCATCTCGCTCCTGAATGAGCTTCTTTGAGCAAAAGAGAGCAAGGTGCCAGAAAACGAGGCAAGTTCTATAATAGAGTGAGGCACTGTGATTGGGAAGAGAGGGGTGCAGCTTATAATGCACAAAGATGCTCCACACGTTTCTCAAGCACCTGTAGCTATGGCAACAGCCAGACTTTAAAAGTTCTGCGATTGCTGCAGTCTGTCTGGGAGGGGGCATGTGTTCCTGCAGAAATATCCTGCTCTCTCGCTGTGAGAATCTTCCCAGCGCTGAACTTTCGTGGGTGAGAGCTGAGCCTTCATGGACGTCAGTTTGACGCAATCGGCTCTGCCACGTGTGAAAGCGTGGGCAGGAGAGAACGAGAAAGCGTTGCGGAGAGAGATTCCTGTGAAGGGCACTGTAATTATAGTCTGAGAGTAATAGCAGCGCGCGCATTAGCGGCAGCACTCTGACAGGGCTCTTCGAATGCACACTAATGCTAATGGAGGGTACAGCTCTCGACTAGCGATATGATTCAGATGGCAGACCTGTCCCAGTATGATAATTACAATGACTGTCGTACAATGATTGACAAGTGCTAACTCCGAGTCCCTTCTGTTTCTTGTTTTCCCACAGATATGTCCCTTTCAATCTAGTGAAGAATCAAACCCTCCATCCGCATTTAACATAGTGAACACATCAAACCCCTGCCAGATCAAAGAAGCCCAGTTAACTCCTATCAAAAGGTCCACCCGGCCTCCTAAAGCGAGAACATGGAGTGGCGGTTCGTCTCATTGGCGCTGTGCGCTTGGATGTGCGTGATGTTCTCCCCGAGCATCTCCACTCCCTCCGGTCCAGCATCTGCCACCTGTGCCACCCTGGAGCAAAGCCGCTTCTTCGGTGTGTTCTCCTCTAAGACCGCCCTGCCGTCATCACCCTGCTCCTGGACCCTGCAGAACCCCGATCCTCGCCGCTACACCGTCTACATGAAGATCACCAAGCCTACCGAGTCCTGCACCCCAAGACAGATCCGGACCTTCCAGTTCGACTCGTTCCTGGAGACCTCTCGCACATACTTGGGCATGGAGAGCTTCGACGAGGTGGTCCGACTGTGCGACGCTTCCTCCGCAGTGGCCTACCTGGAGTCCAGCAAACAGTTCCTGCAGGTGCGGAAGGTGATGCCACGTCTGGGTGCGGAGCCCGCGGAGGAAGATGAAGGGAATGATGAAGGCAGCCAGTTCAACGCTGAGTTTCTGGTCGTGGGTAAGAGGAACCCAAGCATGCCAGCCTGCGAGATGTTGTGCCAATGGTTAGAAGACTGCCTGGCCACCAGCACCCATGGAAACCCCTGCGGCATCATGATGACCCCCTGCCAGTGCTGGGAGCCACCCAAGAGGAGGACAGGTGGCTGCTACAGGGGCGGAGTCTACACCGAAAAGTGCACGCCCACCGTCAGAGGCAACAACCGCGACGCCGAGATCATGAGTAAGTGTGTTAAATACAAGGTTTCAGTCGCAACCAGCGGGCAAAATTGCATGCTCTCCTAAAAGAGAAAAATCATCTATCGATGTGGTTTTGCAGGAGCAGCTGCTCTATAGCTGTGCTCCCCGAGCTTCTGTTGAACAATCAATGCCCTGTGCTTGAGGTTGTCATAGCAACTTGCCGGGCTCCAAAAAGCACCACATCCAAAGAGCGCCTCAGGTGCAAGAGGCAGTTCACCCTTTAAAACCGGCCGCCTCATGTGGTGTACTGGCATTTGCCCTTCAAAGCTTCTTTTTTGTTTAAAAAGGTTCAAAAGCACTTGTTTGTCTAAGAGACTTTTCATCCTGCTGTTATGGCGGCCAGCATCAGACCTACATTTATGACAAAACAATGTCACATCGATCGCCAATAAGCTGATTTGACGTCTCTATTATGCCCCTGAAGTTTGCATGCAGACACCATAGCTGACCAGCAGATGTCAGCAGCGTTACCATGACTCATTTGCAGTGAATGTCCTCATCTCCTTCACCTCTTCAGCATTACTTACCCACCATATGTACTTAAAAGAAATGATGTGATGAGGCATATCTGTATGATGTGTTTGCAGAAGGTTGGAACGGATGGGGCCGCTGGTCCGAGTGCAGTAACGAGTGCGGCGGAGGAGTCCAGGTGCGGAGCCGAGTGTGCCAGCCAGAAGACGGTGTCTGTGAGGGAGTCGTAGAGGAGGGACGGGCCTGCAACCCTCAGCCCTGCATTGGTCAGTTCCATCTGAAAGCTAAATAAATTATCTTACCATTGAGGTCTGGTTTGTTAGGAGAGGATAATATTTGGCTGAGATACAACTATTTGAAAATCTGGAATCTGAGATTCTTAACCCCAAACGTTCTTAGCAACGTTCTTAGTGTATTACTACACTTTTGTGCTCCTGAGTCACAAATGTGCACCAGAGTGAATGTGCAAGCATGTTGTCTGAGCTTACATGTGGCTTTTGTGCTGATCTGTGCAGGTCAAGTACGACAGAGAAGTCAAGGTCTGCGTTCCATCATCGGTCAGCGGCGTGATGCAGATGGCACCCTCATGGCAAACCAAGCCCCTCACAAAGGTTTGTGTCTCTTCTGCAGTGCTAGGAAGCAGTCTGGAAGTTGTGGAAGCGTTGTACTAAATCAAACTCTATGTTATGCTGCAGAAGAGGTCCAGCAGGACACGTGGTCTTCATGGAGTGTGTGTTCTGTGAGTTGTGGTGAAGGCTTGCAATCTCGCTCCCGCTCCTGCGCGAAGTCCACTTACAGCACCCAGTGCACCGGCCCTTTGAGAGAGAATCGACCCTGCAACAACACCGCCGCCTGCCCAGGTACTGCATATACACAATGCCTGCACTGGTTCCTCTGCATCCTGGTGCTGAGGGATTGATTAACAATGCTGTGTTTGCAGTGAACGGAGCGTGGGATGAATGGGCTCCCTGGAGTTTGTGCTCGTCCACATGTGGCCGTGGATACCGTGACCGTGTCCGTACCTGCAAGCTGCCTCAGTACGGTGGAGAGCCCTGCCGCGGACCTGTCAAACAGACCAAGTTCTGCAACATTGCTGTCTGCCCTGGTCAGTGGCACTGTTCGCCAAAATAACACAGGCCCTTTCAGATGCAACAAGATTGTTCAAAAACAACTGTATTCTGTCTTTCGCGTCTCTGTAGTTGATGGTCATTGGAACGAGTGGTCCGCATGGACTCCTTGCTCTGCCTCTTGCTCAAACGGAACGATGCAGAGGACTCGTGAGTGTAACGGCCCTTCATACGGAGGCTCGGAGTGCAGAGGAGAATGGCAAGAAACCACCAACTGCTTCCTCAGAGACTGCCCAGGTACAGTACTCCTGCTCAGACGCTTGCTAATGCACGAATGCGCTCCCTAAATATTTTAATTAAAGATACTCAAGTGTGCTGTCGCCCTCTAGTGGACGGAAGATGGCTGTTGTGGAGCTCATGGGGCAGTTGCAGCAAGTCCTGTGGTGGAGGCCAGCAGCTCAGACAGAGAGCGTGTGAAGGACCTTTCTTTGGTGGAGAGCCCTGCATCGGAGAAAAATCTGAACTGCGAAGCTGCAATGATAAGCGGTGCCCAGGTGAGAGCTGAAACCAGGTGTTTTACTTCATTTATACTTCAGTTTTGAGTCAGCTGTTTTGAGGGCTTATAAAAATGTGTCTTACAGAACCTCACGAGATCTGTGGAGAGGACAACTATGGCAGTGTAGTGTGGAAGAAGACGCCCGCGGGCGACACGGCTGCTGTGTCCTGCCCTTCTGATGCCACAGGTACTAATCCGAGCGCTCCAATTTCGGTGTGAATGTGGGTCACGGCCTGATTTTATTGAAAGAGACAGTGCTTTCCTCAGGATTGCATTAACCCTGCTCTCCCTCACCCCTGCAGGCCTGATCCTGCGCAGATGCACTCTGGACGCTGTAGGTCTGGCCTTCTGGGAGAACCCAACTCACATCAAATGCATCTCCAAGGAATTCCAGGACATCCAGACCCTGGTAAGCTCCATTTACTCGTGTGCTTCATGTTAGCATAAAGGCTTGCTTGCTTTGGACTGGATTCTCAAGGGTCTTCTCCCTCCAGATGCGTGATCGCGTGACTCGGTCTCAGAGCGGTCAGCTGGTGGACGGTGTGTCTGAGGTGCTGTCTAAAGTGAGGATGGCCTCCACAGATAACATGAAGTACAGTGGTGACCTGCTGGCAGTGATGGAGGTCCTGAGGAACAGCACGGAGATCTTCAGAGACTCGAAGATGAGCCTGAGCAATGCAGATGTGGAGGTACACAAAGCCACAGCACAACGACGACGGGAGATATGTGTGTGATAGAAACAATGATCTGATAACACTGATTTGTTTGACCCACAGAATTACGCTCACACCATCAGTAACTTACTGCAGGAGACACACAAAGAGAAATGGGATGAAGCTCAACTGGTGAGTGTGTGTGTGAAGTATGTGTCCTCACACATGCACATTGTGTCTTCATACCAAAAAGAGAAATACAGAAGCAGAGAAATCGAGCACCCACATGGCAATCTGTGACAGCAGACACTGCCCACACACACACGTCAGACATGAATCAGAGCAGAGGAAGATTCTCTGTGCGTATTTACAACCTCTTATTTTAGTACTATTTATACACTATTACAGTATTTATGAGTAATTTCAATCAGTTTATAATATACACACATATACCCTCTAACCAGCACTCTCTATTTTTACTCTATCAACTTTATTTCCTTTTATTCATTATGACAAAAAAAAATGAAGTTAACAGAGCCATGTGGTAGTGCTGGCATATCATTGCTATTTTGTTGATTTTGAGGGGTTTTAATGTCCTCATTTGTAAGGCACTTTGGATAGCATCTGCTAAATTATATTTCATAATTGTGCGTATTATTACATTTGAATTATACAGTGTGCAATTTCAGCTTTATTTTTAGTTCAGTACTTCAATTTATTAAATTAAATGGATTTTATTTCAGTTACTTGCCAAGACAAAACAAATTGAAGTTCAAGCTTTTAATCAAATATTTGAATTTCATTTTATTTAAGCTTTATTTAAATGAAAGAAAGTGGTTTTAGAATAGTTTTTAGTTAGTGCTAACAGTGCTGTTTTGCTGTGCTACAGATGGGTGCAAACATCAAGGAATTCTTCAGTCTGATCGAGGACTTCATTGACATGATCGGACGTCAGATGAGAGATTTCCAGGACATCTACGAGGTCACCGAAAATCTTGGTGAGTGCGAGACGGGTCAGGAGTACGGGGCAGCCGGTGAATATATGAGTGTGTGTTCCTGACTGTGCTTTCTGACCATCTCTTCAGAGCTTAGCGTCCAGAAGCGTCCTCGCACCATGACCTCTGACGTGACCTTCCCTCTGAAGGGCTGGAGGGGGATGATCGACTGGGTCCGCAACTCAGAGGAGAAAGTCACAGTGTCCCGCAGCGCTCTGAGTCTAGACGTGCCAGGTACACACGCACACACACACACACACACACACTCACACACACACACACACACAGTCTGGTGTGTGTAAGGAGACTAACGTGGCTCTGAATGTGTGTATAGATGCTGAGCAGAGCACTGGGTTTGTCACCGGGATTGTTCTCTACAGAAACCTGGCTCCCATCCTGTCCTTCCAGAGGTACAAGAGTTCAAACATTGCTTGCATTTTTCTGAACTTCATATAAATGTCCTGATAATCATACTCACGTTATGTTTTATGCTAACTGTGCCCTTGGAGAACAGCAGCAGTCATCAGCAGCATAGGTTTATTTGTAGAAATAGACAAAAATACACTGTATGAGTTAAAATTATCAGGGTTTTTTTAATGACAAAAATCATTAGGAGAGTCAGTAAAGATCATGTTCCATGAAGATATTTTGTTAATGTATGTGATATATTAATGTATATTGATATATTAATGTAAAAATATATCAAAACTTCATTTCTGAAGATTCCAGATTTTCTCAGACAGATCTTATCCTCTCCTAACAAACCAGACATCAGTGAAAATGAATATTTATTCAGCTGATAAAAAAAAAAAATCAATACAAAGAGATAAAGTGCAGATTGGGACATTCACCTCATACTAATCAACATTGTTTATTTATAACGTATGTATATTTTATTACAGTAATTTCTATTTATCATAAAAAAATGTTTGATCTCAAATAATTAAATATTTTGTATTCATTATTTACTTTACATGTGCAATTTTATTGTTTTTATTAAAACACCTGATATTAGAGCAGATAGTGAAGGAAAATCAAAGCAGAGATCAGTGATGAGGTGAAATGTATCTGAACTCTTGATCAATATGACTCTGACCGATCGATCACCTCTCTGTCTCCTAGCAACAGCACACTGCTCAACTCGAAGGTTGTCATGGTAACGGTGAAGCCCAACCCTGGCTTCCTGTCTGCACCTGTCGAGATCGACTTCCCTCACCTGCACAATGTGAGTCACCATGGAAACCAGAGCGCAGACGCTGTTGTGTGTGTGTGTGTAGTTAAAGACTATGGAGAAAGTGACATATGACACAGATCAAACTCCCCCTAAACAGACCTCTAACGCCCGTCTCTCTCTCTCTCTCTTCAGGGCACTGTGAACGAGACCTGCATCGCCTGGGACGAGAGCGAGAGGTGGGTGGAACGTGTGTGTGTGTGTGTGTGTGTGTGTGTGTGTGCTGTCACAGCTCTAAAGGTCACACACTTTCTCCTGCCCTCGGTTCAGTGTGTCATCTCCACACCTCCCTGTCAACCGCTAATCATATGCAAATGCTTCCCCACCCCCTGACACACATCACTTATGACCTCATGAATATTCACTGAACATTCAAAACCTTCAATGGCTGTTTTCACAATCCACTGCCCACACAAACACTCTCACACACACTTACTCACACACACACTTCTGAACTGAGATGGGAACCTTGTTATCAAAGCAATCAGATCGCTGAACTTCATCCATCTATTAGAATTAATATATATATATATTTATGTACAAATGTTAATATGTAAAAACAATATTCTGTTAGTGTATTTACAGAGAATGTTCTCAACAAACATTGTTCCAGTAACATCATTACATTCATGTTTTCTCCCATAACCAAGAGAAAAACATGTTTAAAACATTTTTAAGAATGGATGTTTTGAACATTCTGACAGTGCTTTCAGCAAATGTTTCTGGTAGCACAGGATCGACCAATCAGCATCCAGAAGCACAGCTCTCTGTGACACTGGTGTGATTGTGTGATGGAGGAGTCTGTGTCTCTCACAGGACATGAGCTCAACCACCTGCCATCAGACCCGTGCCAAACACACACACACTCACACACAAAGATGGGATCACACATTTAAACAGTTCTTTTTCTGTGCTATCAGATCATTTAATAGTGTGTGAAGATCTGTTGAAATACTGTCAGGAACATCAGGACTTTATCTTAAGCAACTTACAAAAGAGAAACAAAGCAATTCATCACAGTTTTACATGCAATATTTCCAAACACACACTATACCAGCACATCCTGACACAACGGCCAGTAATGCCAGTAAAAATATTCTAAATGAAATGCATGAGGAATATTTACTGCCTTTCAGAATGTGCAGTGATTCAAGAGAAGAACCTTTCAGTGTTCAGCAGTTCTAAATATAAGCATTTTTACTTAGTGTGAAGACAATTTTAATAAACAGAACAACAATACATTTTATGGGTCAAAATTAGTTTTTCTTTTATGACTATAACATAAAGATCATGTTCCATGAAGAAATTTTCCGAAATGTTTCATGAAGAAACTGTCCGACCGTAAACGTAAAAATATAATTTTTGATAATTAATATGAACTGCTAAGAATTTGAGTCGCTTTCACATCCACCCGAGAGCATTACTGAACTGTGGTCTGGAGTGTGTGTGTGTAAGTCTGGATGAGCTGCTCTGCTGCTGCGTGTGTGTGCGGGTTCATTTGACAGTGCATCTAACGCTTGTGTGTGTGTGTGTGTGTGTGTGTGCAGCGCGTCTCTGCTCGGCTCCTGGTCCGCGCGCGGCTGCAGATCGGTGGCGCGCGACTCCAGCACAGTGTGCGTGTGTGACGGACTGTCCACCTTCGCAGTGATCGCAAGACCGAACCCCGATCCGGTAAGAGTCCGATCATCACCGAACCATCTCTGTGTGTCTTCGTGTGCGTGTGTGTTGAATGTTGTGTGTTTGCGTGTGTGTGTGTGTGTGTGTGAAAATGAAGCGACGCTGTCTTTAACAGCGTTTATCAGAGCCTCGTTCATCATCGATCATCGTGTGATCGGATCTGATCGTCTTTAACGTGAGTTCAGTCTTTATCTATGGACGGTTTGATTGAAAGCTAATATAAAGATGATGCGGTGTTGTGATCGATCGCTTCTCATCACGACATTAATCCTATTCAGAAATCTGAAGATCGATGATGGATTCGATGGTTTTTGTTCAGTGCTTTAATGCGTTCGTTTGACCGGGATCGTTGCTTTTGATCTTTTTGGCGCAGAAGCAGTTGCCATGGCAACCGCATCCGCAGCCCGAGCTCTAATTATCAGCAACAGAGAAAAAACAGCCCTGCACTGCAACGCGACGCTTTCGTTTACAATCACATTCGCTGTTTGGATGCGTCTCGTAGCAGTGCTAGCGGGTTCTAAAAACCTGTTACATGCCTTCAGTGTGTGTGTGTGTGTGTGTCTTTAGAGAGGAAATATGATGGTGCGTTTCACCCTGCAAGGACAAATGAAGGTGGATAATACAACACAGTCATACTGTGTGTGTGTGTGTGTGATGTAGTGTGTGAAGTGTGTGTTACACTAATAATTCAGAGGTGAAAATTATCCACCTGCAGGACACACACACACCTGCGGTCGTTTAACAGTGCTAATGTGGAGCAGCAGTGAAGGAATGTGGATCATCTCTCTCACCTTCACGTCTCCTTCACATCAGCTGCCCTGTTTCTGCCAGTCATTCTGTCCACAGGGAGCTCTGTGTGTGTGTGTGTGTGTGTGTGCGTGCATTGACTCTTATGTTACTGTGTTTTTTCGCAGAACATGGATAAGTCTCTGTTGCCGTCGGTTACGATGATTGTGGGATGTGGGGTGTCGTCCCTCACCCTCCTCCTCCTCATAATCATCTATGTCTCTGTGTGGAAGTAAGAAGCTTACTTTAAAATTCTTGATTTACTGAATTATTGATATGATTTTATGTGGTTCAAAATGTTGCATTGTAAATAAATGTCATGAACATTTACATAGTAGCATGAGTCTAGAAACATGGTAGCACTAAATAAATAAATGTTTTAAGTATAACTACAACTAAACTCTTTCCCAGACCCCTGGTTTGATTGATTGAATTGTATTAATCGTTTTTCCTCCTCTTCTTCTCAGGTACATCCGTTCTGAGCGCTCAGTGATCCTGATCAACTTCTGTCTGTCAATCATCTGCTCAAACGCTCTGATTCTGATCAGTCAGACTCAAGCGCGCAACAAGGTCATGTGTACGCTGGTGGCGGCGCTCCTGCATTTCTTCTTCCTGTCCTCGTTCTGCTGGGTCCTGACGGAGGCGTGGCAGTCCTACATGGCCGTTACAGGCCGCCTGCGTAACCGCATCATCCGCAAACGCTTCCTGTGTCTGGGATGGGGTGAGTGTGTGTGTGTGTGTGTGCTGTTGACAGTGCTGGGGGTAACGCATTACAAAAAAACACACAATTAGGTTACTTATTTTTAAGTAATGAATAAAGTAATGCATTACTTTTTATTTTAGAAGGAAATATCAGACTTTTTAAAATAGCTCTGGGGTTGCCTAACTTAAAAGTAACGTAACACACTACTTTCCATAAAAAGCAACTAAGTAATGTAATCAGTTACTGATACAATATTGTAATGCTTAATTTTTTTCCCCACCACTGGTTGTTGATTTTTGACAGTGTGACGTGGTGTTAACTCTCTCTGGGTTCTCTTTCAGGTTTGCCCGCTTTAGTCGTCGCCATTTCCGTCGGGTTCACCAAAGCCAAAGGTTATGGCACTGTCAACTAGTGAGTGTTTCCCATCTTGTTTTCCCTTCTTTCTCTTTACTCCTGTGTCTTTGTGAGTTTAACCCTGGTGTTTCTCCTTCTTTCTCTTCAGCTGCTGGTTGTCTCTTGAAGGCGGTCTCTTGTACTCATTTGTGGGTCCGGCAGCTGCTGTCGTTCTGGTGAGAAGCGTCTTGTGGTCACTACATGATCAGCCGCATGTGCAGTGTTGAGCCTTTACTGACGTCTCTGTATTTTCAGGTCAACATGGTGATTGGAATTCTGGTTTTCAACAAGCTTGTGTCCAAGGACGGCATCACAGATGTTAAGCTGAAAGAGAGAGCTGGGTAAGAAATACTATACACCCCTAATTAAACACCAGTCGGACTGGAACGTCTGGAGCTTGTTGTATTAAATGCACTGTCCTGCAGGGCGTCGCTGTGGAGCTCCTGTGTGGTTCTCCCTCTTCTCGCGCTGACCTGGATGTCTGCCGTGTTGGCCATCACAGACCGCCGCTCCGCACTGTTCCAGATCCTCTTTGCTGTCTTCGACTCTCTGGAGGGATTCATCATTGTCATGGTGCACTGCATCCTGCGCAGAGAGGTCAGTACGCTCTCAGTCGGAGTACATGTGCGTTTAACGTGTCTTTGGGTGTGCCTCAGCTCATAAATGTGTGTTTTTCAGGTTCAAGAGGCGGTGAAATGCCGTGTGGTGGACCGCAAAGATGACGGGAATGGCGATTCTGGCAGCTCCCTGCAGAACGGCCACACGCAGCTCGTGGTGAGTCTGCATGCAAGTATTCTCATGCGCTGAACATTTTAACAATGGCATTTTTAAATCTAACTTATTTTTTCTTTCTTGTGTGCAGTCTGACTTTGAGAAGGATGCCGACTCAAACAGACCAGGTGAGCATATAAACAAAAGATCGCCACATTCATATGGTGGTGTCCAAACCTGTTTGGAAAGTTTAGCTACAACCGTAATTAAACACAGCCGAATCAGCTAATCAAGCTTTTTGGGATTACTAGAAACTGTAAACTAATCTTTGCACCGGCCCTTCAGGAGCAGGATTGGACACCCTTGCTTAAAGGCATGGAACTCGACTTGTTCTTATGTTTTGTAATGAGAAACTAGGAGAGCTTATCCATGCCTCGTGATCTGACCTGCCCCTCTGCCTCCCTTCAGGTGGAATGAAGAGCTCCTCCGAGGAGAAGATGCCCCCTCCACAGATGCCCCTGCCCCTTGGCCCGAACTTCCACACCCTTCCCAACCCCAGCGGAAAGAGCCACATTCCCCCTGTCCCTGAGTACTCCAGCCACACGCTCACCCTACGGAGAGAGAAAGGTCGTGTAGTCGACCCGTCCTGTGGTAAACCCGTCTACGTGTGTGACAGCGAGCTCTTCAAGCAGCTGGATGCCGATCTGGCCCTTGCTCAGGCCGAGAGCGTCTGTCAGGATGGCAGCGGTTATGTGCTCCTGCCCAACACCACCTCCACCCTCAGGGCCAAACCCAAGGACGACTCCAACGGCTCCAGCAAATACAACATCAACACCGAGCTCCCACAGGCCCGTCTCATGCATCTTAGTGGAACCTACGCTGAACCGCAAGCAGCCTACGCTGTCAAGACCCTCCCCGCAGACCGCGTCAGCGTATCGTATTCGGAGCGTGACTCGCCCATTCAGAACATCCACAACATCTCCAGCGAGAGCCACGTGACCAGCAGTCTGGGTGACACTTTCGACTCCATGAACTCAATGATGTCCAAGAGCGAAACCATCTCCACCTTGTCCATGAGTTCTCTAGAAGTCAGCGAGGGGGTAAGACATGACATTTACTCTTCGTTAAACACAGCATCTGATGATAATGTACATGATGCTAATGTATTTCTGTTTAACTCTCACAGAGGCAGAAATCCCGTTACGCAGAACTGGATTTTGAGGTAATTACTCACCTTAATTACAGAGTTTTCCACTGTAGAGTTGCATGATTTTAAATCTATAACAGTGTGGCTCTAACCGAACCGTTCTCTCATGTAGAAAATCATGCACACACGGAAACGCCATCAGAACATGTTCCAAGACCTCAACAGGAAGGTGCATCACGCTGAGAAGGACAGGGAGTCGCCGGCATCTGACAGCAAGGTGAGCCGCTGAACTAAACTCTCGTGTGTGGAACTGATCAGTGCAGACATAATTTACCATCTTCACTTACTTTTGTCATTCGTTCGTTAGAGTAATGCACTCTTCTCTCTGCAGTCCGTCAGATGGAGCGTTTCCTCGGCTGGAAGTGACAAGACAAACCACAGCGTAAGTGTCTTAGTCTCTCGACTTAATGTGAAGGACTTTTCTCATTCCTGCAGGGTCTCTAACACTGTTCCCAATGTCTCTTTCCAGGATAAGCTGCAGGGAGCAATGGATCGGTCCTGGGAGAGCATGAGCAGGTCACAGGCATCTCCTCCTGCCTGGGTCCGGAAGGACATGGAGCCGCTGCAGGCGTCTCCTCTGGATCTCCAGGGCATGGAATGGGAGAAGGCCGGAGCAACCATCCCTCTGGTGGGCCAAGATATCATCGATCTGCAGACGGAGGTGTGAGGGAACAGCATTCAACCCTGAACACCACGGTCTGCTTTTGATTTGGGAAAGAGAGCGGAAATGAAGGGATGAGCATACAGAGGGCAGGGAGGTAGAGAAGAACCCGAGAGGGAAGCGCTGTACCCGTCTGTCATTTGAATATGTGTCTCTCTGGCTTCAGAAGTAGCTCTCAGCTCAAGATGACACTGACCTCAGTCAATCGAAGGCGTCTGAACAGGGAGAAAGGTTTTCCGAACTCCGTGCTTGGAGAGATTCTGGTTGGTTCATCAAGAGCTTTTCCCGAAACGCTTCCATATGGTCCAGGAGGTGGTGTGGATGCCCGCCTGTGCCCTTTCATTTTTCCGCGATTCCTTTTTTGGAATGGTGGGAATCTTCCCGCAGGAGGGTCGACCGCTTTCTTGGCTGCTCGAGTTTGGCCCATGACGGCCCCTTCCAGAGCGTTCTCTTCGGTCGAGAGGCCAATGTTTCCCATGAGCCTCTTAGGGGTTGTTAGCTGCGCCAAATGGACACAGATGAGCTGCAGTCGCTGTGCTCTTTGTTTTTAGCGCTTTGCCTGAAGCATTTCTGGACGCTTCCATCAAACTTTGGGGAAATAATTGTACTGAAAACTTGACTATAAAGAGCTGAGCCTTTACTTTCCATGATTCCTCTTTTGTTATTGTAAGCAGTTATTACTATGAATGTTATTTCTTTGTTCTTATGATTTTGACGATCATGTTTCTCCTCTTGTCTTCACACCTGTGTTCATCGAGGTTTATTTTTAAGTACGGTTTTAAACCGTCCGTTCATTCCCGAAGCAGCAGCAGGATGAACTATCCCAGCATGAGCAGCTGATGTTCTCAGCATTCTGGGTAATGTAGTTGGAGCAGCAGTGACTGTGTAGCCTTGGACTCTTTGAGGACGAGCTGTTGTTTCCTCCTCCGCTCCATTGGATCAGACCACTGTGTTCCCTCCATTCCCACCAGCGGCTCTTTCTACGGCCTAGTGAACGATCCCCAGCACACGATATGGGCTCCTGCCCACCTGTGAACTTCCGCAGCACCGGCGGAAGGAATTCCCAGTGCAGTAGTTATGCCAAACAATAGACTGGCATCAGTGCAATATGAGGACAGATGCTTGATGCCCAAGCAGGACTGACATTAGAATCTTGGGAGGTTTTTGTTAACCATTTTCAGAGTTTTATATCATCTTTATAGAGCATATAGAAATCTTTATGAGAACACTGTTCTTGGACTATATTAGCTTTTAAGCGAGAAGGACAAAACAAGACGTTGTGTCTTGCTGCTAAAAGAACTTTCAGGAAAGAAAAATATGATATCAGAGTAATAGCCTAGAGATATATCTGACTGTGCTTCAGGAAAATGCCCTAGAATTTTTTACTTGATTCCTCCATATTGGCGAGACACTGAACCCTCGGTTGTTTGGACGGTCTCTTGTTTTATAAACCTGTTTGTCTCTGTGTGTGCTGATATCCTTCCTTGCGTCTCTACGTTTGCGTGAGGTTCCCGATGTCTGTCTGAATCTCCAGCACCAGAGTCTCTGTGTATTTTTCTTCCTCTTGTGATTGTACAGTTTTAAGAACAATAGGCGAAGGTGTCTCTTTTCTAATAAAATTAAATAAATAAACATTACAGTGTCTGTTCTTTACTTTCCTGAATGAAAGTCACGTGTGCGCTACTAACGAAGTAATAACTGTTGGGTTTCCTGAACTCTCCCCCTCCACCTGTCATTGGTCAGTTAAACATCTCAGTCCCGCCCCAAACTGCCACAGTCATATCACCCTGCAGCCCAAGCCAGGTTGCCCATGAAGCTAAGCAGGGTTGAGTCCGGTCAGTACCTGGATGGGAGACCTCCTGGGAAAACTAGGTTGCTGTTGGTAGAGGTGTTAGAGAGACCAGCAGAGGCCACCAGTACAGTGACAGGCACCCTAGACTGTCAATAGAGCACCTTCTTTCGAATGAGACGTTAAACCGAGGTCCTGACTCTCTGTGGTCATTAAAAATCCCATGACACTCATCGTAAAGAGTAGGGGTG
>JAUCMU010000126.1:2097676-2109902 GCA_032275025.1 Enteromius treurensis
CTCAGTACTATGATACGGTCTAAATCCTGACTGGAAATCCTCACAGATACCATTTTTCTCTAAGAAGGAATATAATTTTGAGGATACTACCTTTTCTAGTATCTTTGACAGAAAAGGGAGATTTGAGATAGGTCTATAATTAACTAAATCTTTCGGGTCGAGTTGTCGTACAGTGCAGTGGTCAGTCGTAATGCAGCGTATGAAGGGTATGTAACTGTTGTGTCTCCTCCCCAGGGTTTGATCGACACCAGTCTGACAGCGTCCGTTATCAACCTGATGGCCATCGCGCTGGAGCGCCACCAGACCATCTTCACCATGCAGCTGCACAGCAAGATGACCAACCACCGGGTGATGCTGCTGATCGTGGGCATCTGGCTTATCGCCATCATACTGGGTTTGGTGCCCACCATGGGCTGGAGCTGCGTGTGCCACATCGAGCATTGCTCCCACATGGCGCCCCTCTACAGCGAAAGCTACCTGGTGTTCTGGGCCATGCTCAACCTGCTGACCTTCACCGTCATGGTGGCCGTCTACATGCGCATCTTCATCTACGTGCGCCGCAAGAGCCACCGCATGAGCCAGCACACCTCGCAGATCAAGCACAAGGAGACTGTGGTCAACCTCATGAAGACCGTGGTCATGATCCTGGGTAGGACCTCGCTTCTTTACCAGAATCTCTAGTTAGTGTAATAATTATTGTCAGTGTTACTGTTACAGATATTATTTTAAGTCTTGGCTGTAGATATCGTTACGGTTGTCGTTGCGGTCATAGCAAACATTGTCGCTCTTGTTGAGAGTGTTTGTGGAAGTGTGGTCTCTGAGGATGTAGTTAGTCTAGGCGCTGTATGGTTTGGATGTGACGTGGCACTGATCGGGATGTGTTCAGAGTGTGTTTAGTACAACCGTTTGGAGACGACGCAGCAGCTGTGTGCTGAAGCACAAACACACAGAGGAAGGCCTGTCCGGACTCGTCTGACCGGACCTGCGTGTTTTCGCTATCTCTGCTCTGTAGAGACGAGACGAGAGCGTGTTCTGACAGAGCACGGGAGTGTCGACACGCTCACTCTGACAGCATTCCTGGAAACTCTGGCTCTGCCTTAGAAATGTCCCACACACACACACTTGAGACTTCCTGAGGACCGCTGGTGTCTAGCACCGACTATCAAGAGCAGTTCTCATCTGTTTACTAGCGATAACCTGGAGCGCACAGAAGTGAAGTTTGTCCTTCAGTTTAACGACACACCTTTAAACAGAGTCACATGATCCGTGTCACTCATTTACTTACATTTGCGTCTCGTACAAATGAAGGTGGTGCGCTGACAGACTGACCTCAGGAACACATGTGGATTATTCACATTCAGTTTTAATAATCGCTCTGACAGAATCGGGCAGAAGTGTTTGTTTGTATTAGTAGTATTGGTTTTGGATGATTGTCGTTACAGTGAACCGTACAGTGCCTGTGTTATTGCTGTAGTGAAGGTCGTAGGTCAAAGTCACTGTCTGTTTGTAGTTCAGTGTTTCCTGTAGGATTTCTTCCAGCTGTGCTGACTGTGAGCACGCCCCCTCCTCCTCGCCCAAGAATGCTCTCAGAAATGAGTCAATAATACCATAAGAACAAATAAACCTTTTACCACGGTAATGACGTTTTTCTGACTTTATTAGAAGTATGTCATCGAAGTCCAGTTTAAAAAATTCAAATTAAAACAATGTAGTGTAAGACTGATCGTTCATCATCACGTGACCATGTACTGCAGAGATGACCCAGAAGAACACGAGTGGCGTTAAAGGATGCTCAGAGGTGACATGAGTTCATGCTAAGAGTAAAGTTTGAAATATAACATTTCGAATATAAAATGATTTAAATAAGTGCAATTATAGATTAAAAGAGGCGGCAAGTCACTGATTTTATCCTTGAGTCATGCGTTCAAATGATTGTTGAAGCAGAAGTCTTTACGAATCTCACTCCATTCATTTTAACGATCCTTTATATGAACAGTGTTGAAGTCACTTGATTAACGTGTTTATTAAACTGAACTGTCTAGTGATCCAGCTAGATCAGTCACAGCGACCTACATTTGAGGTCACAAGCTTTAAAGTGATACCCCAGTCATATCTTGAATGGTTTAAAGATATCCCTTTCTGAATTATGATCGTCGTTATGAAAATCTCTTTTACGTTGATATCTTTTCAAATCCATTGCATATAAAGGGATTAACTTGATCAAAGATTTGTGAATATAATGCTCTTTAACCGCTGAAGCTCAAATTATTGTGAAGTATTTATTTCAATAAGCTCTTTGACATACTTTATAGTTTTTACAGATTTTGTCCTAAATGTAAAATATTGCCGTTATGAAATACATCTGAATAAATGGATAAAAATGACTCATCCATGTCTCATTTGTCATTAAAAACCCTGAATTTAAATTTGAATTGATTTAATTTAATTACATTTTTTTCAACATTTTATAAGAGAACCTGATCTAAAAGCTGGTGTGATATTTATGGACACCAGGAAGTAGTAATCTGAGCAGGAATGTGCCCTGCAGGTTTGTGTACAGACGTCAGTTTCATTGGCGTGATTCTTTTGATGGTTATTCTCTGTCAGTGAAGTGACATCAACACATTTTGAGGAGTGAGAGATTGTGTGTATATGACTCCTTTATGCTTGGTAAGTCTGAGTATGAATTTGACTTCGGACCTTATTATCTAACTTCATGAAGAGGTACTTTATGTATGTCTATATTCAACATGTATAATATTTTTTTAAAAATCGGGCGATTGTGTAATTCTTCTCCTGGTGCAGGAATAACTACCCTGTGCTTCTAACGTTAAGTCACCTGTTAACACCTTTCATCCGTTATCTGGACTATGAACTCTGGGAGATTGTTGAATGTCTGTCCTTTTGAAATTAACTTAAAAAAGGAAAACTCCACTATTATTATTATTTTTCCTCATTCTCAGCCTGGTCCGATATCAGGATCGCTCGTTTAATCCGTTTTAAAAGCTCTCTCCCTCCTCGGGTCATGGCGAGTGACTTCTCTTTCACTTGACTCCAGCACTTGTTTGTCTGTGGGTGTTCATGCGTGTGTCTCTCTCTCCCGCAGGGTGTTTTGTGGTGTGCTGGACGCCGGGTCTGGTGCTGCTGCTCCTGGACGCTCTCTGTACGTCCTGTGACGTCCTGACCTATGAGAAGTTCTTCCTGGTGCTGGCCGAGTGCAACTCCTTCATGAACCCCATCATCTACTCGTACCGCGACAAGGACATGCGCGACACCTTCAAGCGCATCCTGTGCTTCCCGTGTGTGGGCTCGGGGCAGGAGGGCGAGCACTCGGGCGTCCGCTTCAACACCCTCGAGCAAGAGGTACTCTCCGAGAGCGACGGCGCCCAGCACGGCAGCAAGCACCCCCGCCACCAGAGCAGCGTCAAACCCCCGCTTTAGCAGAACTCGCGCTAGCAGATGCGCAACAGATGTCATAGCCTCATTAAACAAGTGTTTGTCTGTATACCTTTGTAGTAACGGGGCATTTTAGCAACACATCAACAAGCTGTTGCTTCGCCATTTGTACAAACACTAACACCACCTTTTATGGAAGCTTGTGTCGCCACTTTTTTTTTTTTTTTTTTCCTAAATACTAATAATTACCTTTTTTTTTTTTTTTTTTTTTTTCTGTAGCGGAAACAAAAAGCAGAACTGCAAGTTCTTAATTCTGAGAAGTCAGGCTTGTGAGATTACAAAAAAAGAAACCCAAGAGAAAAACCAGACCTGAGAAAAAAGTATCAGAGCGGCAAATCTGAAGAAGATTAGATTGAAACCCAGGATTCTGAGGAAAAAAACTGGGTTTAGAGAGAATGTGAACTCAATCAACTCAGAAGGAGATGTGAATCGATTCTAAATTGTGAGATAAAGTCAGAACTGCTCAGATTTCGAGTGAAAAGGTCTGAGGGGAAGAAGTAGAAATATTGACACATGAACTGAGAAAAAATCCTTCTATTTTAAATATTGCAAAAACAAAACACAGTTGCAAGGTGTGAGAGAAATTCCTGACAAAAGTCACAATTAGCATTAAACCGAGATCTGGAGAGATTCTAGGGGTGTAACAATTCACGGATCACGTATCGTACGGTTCATGGTCCCAGTGATCATCCCTGTCCCCTTGTTAGTGGACACCGTAGTGAGCAGGGCACACGTGTAGTCGTTTGGAATGCACTTCGGCAGCAGAGCGATGTCATTTCCTCATCATCTTATCTAAAAATCTCTTTATTTTATATTAAAATGATTTATTTGGTATTTTCTGTGGTGGAAACAAGCTTCCATAGCCTTCGGCGTGAACACAAACGCTAAGTGTCTGCATGGCTGTAAGTGCCCTCAGTTCCTGACCCGCCGAACTAACCCAAACTCCGTTAGAACCGCAGTCTCAGCACAGTCGTGTCCGTCCCAGCTGGTTAGTGCCATTTAACCAGTGCTCATGCTCATGTACTCTGTGTGTGTGTGTGTGTGTGTCTAATCGCTCTTCTCTTGTGTGTTGCGCAGCGGAGACGGCGCGTGCTGCAGGAGTCGTGGGTCGTATGTAGATTCGCTTACATTTAACCCCTCCTCGGACCTGGCACTAACCGGTTCTCTTACACGCGCCGCATGTCCTGCACTGCTCACTGGGGGTCTGCCGTGATTCTCTTTCAGCGACCGCTTCCTGTGTGTGTGAATGACGTGCATGCTCCTCTAATGTCTGTGTAATGCTGCGGCCGTGTTTCTGGCTAACAGATGTGCACTGATCGTATAAATATTTGCACGTTTTGTCAGAGCGGCGTAAATCTCTCTGTCACACACACAGCTGGTTTCCATCGAGGTCCTCTAACTAACCAGCACGCTGCTCTCTTCACACCATTCCTGCATTAACTACGTTAAAATGTCCCTGTTTTTAAAGAATCTATTGTGTAATAAGATTTGAATCCTGTAATCAGTCTCCTATCCGAGGCTCGAAGCGATATCAGCCACACGTATTAGAGCTTGTTTGGCTTCTCTGTGTGATATCTCTGAGAGCTGGATACGAGAGTTTGAGATGATGATGATGATGATGTAGCTTGATTTTATCCTCTGTTTGTATTCTGCAACGCACACAGATCAGGGGTTTGTGATTTATTAGGTTTTAGATATGCTAATGATAATCGAATCAGTCTCTGATCATTAAACGCGTCTCGTCATGTTGTACAGAAATGATTTGTGTTATGTGATGAATAAACGTGCCTGATGAAGCCGCTTCTGTCCGTCTGCTGTCTGTGCGTTTAGGACGGGGACATGTCTTGGTTTGGACGTTCCCCCGTCCTAAAGCGGCCTGCGGTTCTGATTCGGATCGGTCTCTTCTGTTCAGCTTCGCTCACAGACACAAATGCACTGGGTCAGCTCTGGTTGGGTGAGATCCTCCTAACTTGATTAAACTGGTGTCTAGCTGGTTGACGGTTGTTTGCAGCCCGTGTTTTCTGGGTTCTCTGTGTGTCTCAGGCTCGTAAGGCTCGTGACGGAGATGGTGCGCAGGCTAACGGAGGACAAGTCACGCTGAAGGACACTGAGAACATGCTGGACTCCACCGAGAGCTGAGGAACCTGAAGCGGAAGGATCGACTCCTGCCTACTGACAGCGTGCTGATTGGCCGTATGAGCTGTCAATCACTCTCCACGCATTGACATGGGCATCAGATGAAGAGACTGCCTGTAACTGTGAAAGAGTTCATTGTAAATACAGTTTTATTTAATTAAAGTTTTACTGGTGGAGTTTATGCTTGTTTTTCTGGGTTTTATTTCATAAATATATATATATATATATATATATATATATATATATATAATGACTGATGTTTTTATAATGCCAACCGTCATCAATACTCGTTAAATGTCAGCATTTTTTAAACCACAACGAAAACCATGCAAATGCATTTCTTTTTACATTTACATTTTTTCATTTAGCAGACGCTTTTATCCAAAGCGACTTACAGGTGGGGAAAACATCAAGCAATTGGTCCTAAAGTTGCAAATACAACTTAGTAAGTGCTCATAATACCGTATAACAGGCAATGTTCAAATAAGTACAAGCTAGAAGGAAGGAAGAGTAGGGTTAAGAATTTTATTTTTTTATGATGATGTCAAGTAGTGTTGAAAGAGATGGGTTTTCAGAAGTCGTTTGAAAGTTTTAAGAGAGTTGGCATTTCGGATAGTGATGGGAAGATCATTCCACCAGCCAGGAACGGTGTGAGAGAATGTCCTGGAAAGAGATTTTGTGCCTCTTTGTGACGGTACAATGAGGCGTTGCTCACTGTCAGATCTCAGAGATCTGGAGGGAGTGTAGATTGGAAGCAGTGATTGGAGGTAAGCGGGCGCCGACCCTGTGGTTGTTCCATATGCAAGCATCAGTGTCTTGAATTTGATGCGAGCTGTAATTGGAAGCCAGTGCAGGGAGATGAAGAGAGGAGTGACATGGGCCCTTTTGGGCTCGTTGAAGACTATCTTCAGATCCATTAGTATGCAGATTTACAGTAATACATTATGAGGGTTAAAGGGGTCGTCAGATGCCCATTTTACATGAGCTGATATAATTCTTTAAGGCCTTAATAAAAAGTCTATAACATAATTGAGTTCAAATGTGTCAGTGATGTCAAAATCAGCTCTGTTCACATCGCATGTGTCTTTAAATGCTAATGAGCTCAGCTGACCCCACCGTGGGGTGACCAGCAGTTCTCTGAGACCGTTCACTTTAGCTGCGGAAATTATTAACTAGTACATTGTCCGGAAAGGAGATTTGCAAAGACCTTAAGGCTGGGACACACTAAGCTGTGTCGGGTCGACGGCGAGCGACGGTCAGGCTTGTCCGTTTGGTGTGTTCCTCTCCGGCTTTAGTCGGGCTCACGTCGGCCTGATTCAGCAGGTTGAATTAATGTTGGGGAAAGTGAGAACTCTTATTGGATGCCTAGTTTCGTGAATTCAGTGCTGGAGAATTAAAGCGAGAGTGATTAAAAACAAGTCAATGAAGACGGCACAAACAGAAGACTGTGCTAATGTTACGTGAGCTTATCCGAGCATTACGATATTATCATAACAACGTGAGCCGCATGAAATAAAGTAACCAATGTTACTGATGATAAAATTTGGAAGCGTGCGCTTCCTTTTTTCCGGTTTCTCCTTTGAATATTGATTATTTACTTTTGATAGCTGCTGATGTAGACCGCTAACTCATCTCACGCATGCGCAGAACACAGGTGTCGAGCTTGGCGTCGGCTGTAGTCTGTGCAGTGTGTTCGAGCGCTGCTTTTTTTTTCCAACATTTTGTTGACACAAGGCATTTGGTTGGCGTCGGCTTGGTGTGTCCCGGCCTTGATACTCGTCCTGTAGGGGAGGCTGGATCATGACTGATATGCGCAAACATACACGCACGTAGATGTATTCCCTTCAGAAACAAAGCTAATCCTCAGAGGTCAGGAGTAAATAACCAGTGCTATGTTCATTATTGCATCCAACGACAATCCAGGGAGGGTCAAAGGTTAAATGGCAGTGTCAATCAACAATCGTGGGAGGGGCCTGGGTCTCCAAGAATCTGAGAACGTGTTGATTTGAGAAAGGGGTTATCATTCACCGTCCTTGAAGAAAACAACAGAATGGGTCAGTGTATTTGTATCATGACAGGGTGGTGTACACACACACACACACACACACACACACACACGTCAGTTCAAGCTAGATGTTGAAGTAAAATTTGCACTTTATTTCAATTCTGTTTAATAAACAAGGCCGTCGGGTTTGTCTCAGAAGTGCGTCGCTGGACTGTGTTGTAGATGCTGACGGTATGTCTGTGTTCACCTGTGCAGGTATGACGACTATTATTACTACCCTCCCCCCCGCATGCCGCCTCCGGGGCGTGGCCGGGGCCGCGGAGGGCGGGGCGGATATGCCTACCCCCCTGATTACTACGGTTACGAGGAGTACTACGACGACTACTACGGTTACGATTATCACGACTACCGAGGTGGCTACGACGACCCCTACTACGCCTACGATGATGGCTACTCCATGAGAGGGCGGGGCAGCGGCCGGAGCCGCGGAGCTCCGCCTCCACCCAGAGCCCGTGCAGCCCCACCTACACGTGGAAGGGGTGGGTATCCCCCAAGGGGAGGGGCTCCCATGGGCGGGGGTCGGGGGCGTGGCGGGGGGAGAGGTGGGCCCTTCCTGCCCCCCCGGGGCCGTGGCACCAGAGGCGCTCGGGGGAACCGAGGAGGGAACGTGGGCGGGAAGAGGAAGGCAGACGTGTTTAATCAGCCGGACTCCAAACGCCGGCAGACCGCCAACCAGCAAAACTGGGGCTCGCAGCCCATCGCCCAGCAGCCCCTGCAGCAGGGCTCCGAGTACGCCGCCGGGTACGGCTACAGCAACGACTCGCTCGAGTTCTCCCAGGACTCCTACGGCCAGCAGTGGAAGTAGTCCCGCCCTCGTCCGGACAAACTCGACCGTGATTGGCCAGCAGTGTTTGTTTGACTTTTCTATCCTCCAATAGCCGTGTAGATTCTGTCCGTGGCCCCGGCGGGACGTTTGTCTTAAACAGACACGACACTTTTATTCCCACATCCTCCTCTTGGTTTTTAACTACACCATGAACATTTTAGTGCTGTCAAACGATTAATCGTCATGTATCACATGCAAAATAAATGCGTTTGTTTACATTATGTGTGTGTGTACAGTGAATATTTATGTAAATATTTAAATACACACACATGCACTAGACATTTAGAAAATATTTACTTGACATTCATATAATTTATATTTAATATAAACTTTTTTTTATATATATATATATATGCGTGTGTGTATTTATATAAACATAACATAAACACACACACATAAACAAGAGCTTGTAATTTGGATGTGATTAACTGTGATTAATCGTTTGACAACACATGAACATTTTAAAGACACTGATACTTCCGAGCAACGGTGTGTGTGAGACACGAGGGAAATGGCCTTCCAGAAGATGTCGTCCTCTCTCTCTCTCTCTCTCTCTCTCTCTCTCTCTCTCAGTGCTAGTGGCTTAGGGACTTGCTTGTAAATAACGGCTGTCGACTAGAGCTTCCTTTTGGCGTTTTACTTTTTGTCGGTTTTTCTTTTTTCTTTTTGCAGAAGTGGAGAAAAGAATCCACGAGAAGGAAAAAAAAGTTTTGTAGCAGGAGTGCTGTTTAAGTGTCTGTTTAGCATTTCTAGAAGTAGTTGAATTGTGTTTTTTAAAAACTGATATACTGATATTATGACTTGAGATGTTTTTTTTTCCACTTGGGATTTGCTGGTGAGGGTTTGGTCTGGCTTACCTTAAGAGCTACGGCCCGCTGGTCTGATGTTTGTATTTATAACTTTTATTTTTTGTTTGTTCAGTTTCAATAAAACTCGATCGAGCAACTTCCACTGGTTTCTGCGAGCTTTACGTAGTGTGTGTGAGTGTGTGTCAAGTACAGACAAAACTGAACAATCTATATCAATATAAATTCTTCATTCATCTCTGATCATAATCTTTTTTTAGGTTGTGTTTATTTAACATTCACTCTGATTCTTTTTCTTTTAGTTTTAGAGTCAATAATAAACTGCATTTGCAGCAGAAAACTTTAAATACTTGTTTTCCACGTCAAATATCTAAGCCTCCTTAAATCAACACATTTACTGGAGAAGAAAAATCACAAGACGTTCATTTTTCTTTCCTAAGAAGCAAATGATTTTAAAATGAGAAAGACCTGCTAATCGTCTTGTTTTCTCTTTGAATTACATTTATTTATCTGACGCCACAGGCAGATAATGAAATCATTTTGCGTCTTAATTTTACTGGCCACAGATGCCAAAAAATACTGAGAAAGAACATGTTTTTGCATTGCGGGTTAGGTGCGAGATGGGGACTTTAATTTTGTCATGTGACGTAACTTCCGCCGACGGTTCGGTACCAAGATGGCGGCGGGCGGCAGCGGCGGCGATGAAGCTTTTCAGACCTTCTACACAGAGGTGAGACTGAAAACACAGTCTTACACACACAGACTCCGATATAAACCCACACCGATCCCTACATAGACTACACTACAGTCGCTCACTAAAGCGGGCACCGATCACTCTGCTGTTATGAATTATGACGGGTTTTGTGTCGTGACTGTATTTGAGCGCTTTTTCAGCTCTAAACACCCTCAGCACGGTAATGAACGCGGAGGGGAGGACGAAACGAGAATTAACCGTGGTTTTATTGTCGTTTAAATGCAGCAATCGTTTTTGTTTCATGTTGATTATCATTTGATACAAACGCTGTGTTTAAGCGATGGTCAGTGTAGCAAACCCATGGCTATTTTGGGGTTACCATAGTCTAACTAACGGTATAGTCGCCGTGATGTTTTTCTTTATTTGTGGTAAAACTATGGTTAATTTTTGTATGGGGTGATCTTATCAAAACAGTATCTCTGTAAATTTCAGCACTGATAATAATTAGAAGTGTGTGTCGAGCAGTAAATCAGTATATTATTATGATTTCTGAAGATCATGTGACACTGAAGACTGGAGGAATGATGCTGAACATCTCAGAAATACACTTGAACACAGATTCACACAGAACACAGCTGATCTCGTTCACTGTGATATTTAGGTGTTTTACTGTGTTTTTGATAAATAAATGCAGCTTTGCTGAGCAGAAGCGTGATGGTCGTCTGTGGTTGTGTCTCACTCCTCAGGTGAAGCAGATCGAGAAGAGAGACTCGGTGTTGACCTCCAAACAACAGATCGACAGGTTACTGCGGCCGGGAGCGTCCTACTTCAATCTCAACCCGTTTGAGGTGCGTCACTGTGTTCTGACAACCGCAGACGTGACTACTCCACAATGTCCTGTTTAATGTGAGTGAGTTTGTCTGTCTCATTAAAAGCAAATCACATTGTGTGTGTGTGTGTGTGTGTGTGTGTGTGTGCATGGGGTGCAGGTTCTTCAGATCGATCCTGAAGCCACAGACGAGGAGCTGAAGAAGCGTTTTAGACAGGTAGATCTTCATCTCTCTGTGAGTGTGTGTGGCTCAGAGAGTCCCAGTGTCTCACACCCGTCTCTCTCTCTCTCTCTCTCTCTCTAAGCTGTCCATCCTCGTCCATCCAGACAAGAACCAGGATGATTCAGAACGAGCCCAGCAGGCCTTCGAAGGTAAACCACAGCGTCTCTGCAGATCGTGCTGTTACAGCATCCCCAGTGTGTGATGTTGAGTGTGTGTGTGTGTGTGTGTGTGCAGCGGTTGATAAGGCCTATAAGATGCTGCTGGAGACGGAGCACAAGAAGAAGGCGCTGGATGTGATCCAAGCAGGGAAGGAGTACGTGGAGCACATGGTGAGCCGCTGGTGATCTCCACACACACACACACTCAACACCTGACTGACCTCTGACCTCTCACAGATGAGCCAGAAGAAGAAGCAGCTCAAGAAGGACGGGAAGCCCACAGAGGTGGAGGAAGACGACCCAGAAGCGGTATGTCTGATGTGTTTCTACACTCTCTCTGTCCATGCTGTGCTCCGCTCAGACGCTTTGGTCTGATTTGATTCCATGTTATGTCTGTGAAAGAGGATTAGGGACAAACAACTTCTAAAATTTTTGATTTCTCCAATTATTGAGTCAGTTTAAACCCCGCCCCTAAAGCTCACGCCCATATGTCCAGTCGACACCTGATTCACAGTGGATTTATGGCTTGGAGTTTGATGTAAATGAGCGTTTAGAGAGCGTGTAGTACCAAAGGTTTCCACTAGACGGAGCTCACCTCTTGTTTTGCACGTTTTGTACCATTTCAAATTACAATGTTGTCACAAAGGAGTGAACAGCAGCAGTAACTAGGGGTGTTCGGTTCCGTTTTTTTTGGAGTCGACTTCATCATATTTAAGTGCGCAATATGATAAAATAAAATCATTATAATCTTTTCGTTATAATGAACTGTTGCTGTGTTGAACTTGAAAAAAACCACTCGACACTGGGAGTCGATTCCGACACTAGGGCTAGTGAGAGTCGAGGAATCAACTCTTTTGGAGTCGACTCCCCATCTCTAGCAGTAACACGTAGGGCTGTAAAGATACACCAAACCCACGATTCGGTTCGTATCACGATTTTTTTCACGATATCATTTTTTTATTAAATAACATTTGAAAATCTTTATAAACTGAACAAAGAACTGCTGGGTTGTTTTCTGTGCTGCAGCTAAATT
>JAUCMU010000126.1:2130647-2147078 GCA_032275025.1 Enteromius treurensis
ATGAGAATAAAGTGTGTCGTCATCAAGGCTTTCGCAGCCGATTTTGAGCAGCTGCAGCGCCTGACCTGTGCGACTGCTCTCGTTTTGTTCTCACGGTACTTTGATGACACATGTGATCGAAAAGCGGCTGCAGCGCTGGTCAAAGTCAGAAAAATGATCTTACCAGAATGCATTGTTTTGTAAGGCGGCAGCCGATTATTTGCAGCGCCGCATTAAGTCGAACACACCTATTGTCACAGGGGCACAAAACCATTTGCATAAACGCCTCCAGAGTAAGACATCAACCAATAGCCTTCTTCTCAGTGTGTAAACGAGGCACAGTGTCATGAGCAGAACTAACTCTATCTGCATCATACACCATAAATAAAGGATTTCATATTGTTTTATCTGGAAATGACCACATTATTTTGATCATGTTTTAAAGCATGCGATAGTGAGGGGCGTTGATAGTGTTTCCTGTGCAGTGACGCTAGCCAATCACAACAGAGGCTGATTCCTGACGAGCATAGAAGGACCCGCCCCTTAAATCAGACCTCAAGGAAATCTATGTCACGACCCCTTTAAGAGTTGTACCTATTATCAGATTTGATGTTGTTATTCATCTGCAGAGATCAGAATCAATGAGCCGTCGCTCAAGTGAAGCTTCAGCTCTGTTCTCATCTCTTCTTCTAATTCGGGAACTTTGTATTTCGTGGCTTCTCAAGTTTCTGTCTCCTGAGGATGAAGCGCTTTGTTGCCGCCCTCAGTTGCTTTGAATAAAAGCATCAGCTAAATGAACACATGAACACGTGAAGCACGTTTGTACATCATCGTATCGCCGAGCGTTTAACAGATACACCAGAGTTTACGTGAAGGGTAATGCTGTGCTAGATTTATAAAGCGTGAGAGGTTTTCAGTGAATCTTTTGAGAGGAAAGGATTTTCCTGTTCTTGCAAAACTAGCAATGATAAATCATCTTTCAGTCAGGTTTCTGAATAAACCTCTTGTCTTTCTGAGAGAGGGGTGTTTAATTGAAATTCCTGCGTCCTGCATCAGCACAATCTCAGCCAGCCGTTTGTCTTTCTCTAGAGTCACACACACACACACGCTGACTTTCTGTCTCCCTGCAAGGAACAAGTGTACCAGTCACAGCCAATGAGAGCGCAGCACCGAGTCCCGCCCCCACCCGCTCATCCAATCAGATTGATTCCAGCTCAGGAATTCTGTCCACAGCCAAACTCAATATTGACTCGCCTTCAAACGCCTTCTCGAAGAATAAAGATACGGAGAGACAAAAGCACACACTTATCTTCTACTGTTCTAGACCCATGCCTTCATAGAAATAATTTGATTTATGTTCATCTCCATTAAGCAAAATAACAATAATTAAACAATAAATACACATGGGTTAAACATATTTCACAAATAATAATGTATTTTACATAAAGCCGCTTTTCTTTTTCTGCTTTGTGCTTGTTTCTCCTTCTCATTAGTTCTTCATTAGCGTAATACAATTTTAAATCATCACTTTGAATTATCCTTGTGTTGTGTCCTTGTGTTATGTGCTTTATCAATACACTTGTCTGCTATTTACCTGTAATAAATCTGAAGTCCCACATGAACACAGACAACAGCTCATTTCTGCCTCACAAACTAATCATGAATTTATGTTTTTTGTCATTTTCATTCAGAATACATATTTAATTCAGTCTTTGGGGTGTCATAAAAACAGAAAAATATCTTATTGCTTCTGAAGTGGGCTTCATTTAAACTATAATTATTATTTGGGGGTGTTTTTCTTCATGATTCTGGTTCAGCACCGCAGCTGTGAGTGCCTTATCGTTTCCCAGCAAACCCCGCCCATTAGAATAGCATCATCCAATCAAAGTGAAGCACGAGAGCAGGCCTACCGGGGGTTTGTGAACGTCCAGGACCTCGCCGACCGAGAGCGTCTCAGCATCGTCTCAGCAGACTCCTGGAGACAGAGACCAGAGGAACAATCTCACAAATCCTTAATGAAATAAGCCTACTCTAAACTAAAACAAGATGTCAGTTACATTCTATTAGTATGCGATGGTTTTACATTTGTTCATATTACTCCTACTGTCTATCAGAATCATTTATTAACTTTTCTCATGTTGGTGTGATGTGTGTGCTGAAGTCCTCAGCACCTGGTCACGTGATCTACAGAAGTGAAACAGCTGTTACCTTGGAAACCCGTGATGGGGCAGAATAAGATTTACTCAGCAGATCCTCGTCACGACAGAAGCGCTCAGGAGGATTATATACATGGAGTATATATGTTCAGAGTTCAGATACAAAAGCCTCCAAGTGCATTTCAACATTTCTTCTATAATAAACACTTTTATCAGGCTCGTGTGTTCAGTCATTTCACTTTCACGACACAAGTAGGTTCTTTTCTTTGTTATTAAAGAGAAATAAGCGAACATAAGCATCTGAACTCTTCATACGGTAGGCTGTGTTCAGGTAATGAAGTGTCCTAATTCACCTGATAAATAAAACATCTTATTCTAAAGCTTAACGTCCAAATAAAACGTTTACAGAAGTTGCAGTTTGATCTGGTTTTGTTTTCATGGCAAACAAACGCGATGCTTCGTTTTTTTATTACTTCACGATTACTTCACATTCACAATGTTTGTATTTATTTTCTTAAGGTGTGGTTTCTGCAACGTTTTTAGAACGTTGTGTTTCAACCAAGATACGAGGCTGTGAAAAGTTTTAAAACGTTTCGTGTTTGACGAGCTGAACATCAACATGACACGAATATATCACACACTCGCGATGATGATGATGATGATGATGATGCGGTCATTCATTCACTCACTCAGTCGGTTGTTTTCTAAACACAACTTCATCACGAACGCTCTCGAAACACAGACTGAACAGACTCGGAACGGCCAGACAGAGCGGAGCGCCTCCGCGGACGCCGGCTCGGGACACCGGGAGTCTTCCGTTCAGCGCCGCCGGTGTCGGTCGCGTCCAGGCCCGGGAGGAGCGCGCGGGGAGCGCGGCTAACCGGCTAACGAGTTCCGCGCTCCGCTTCTACCACAAACTTTTATCTCTAGTAGAGGGTTAAAACGCCAAAACTCACCTTCTGGAAGCGCGTCGAGCCTCCGGGAGAGAGAGAGAGAGAGAGAGAGAGAGAGGGGGGCGCTCGGATCAACACCGGAGCGAAGACGAGAACCGAAGAAAAAGTCGAGCACGGGAAATCTACGGTAACCGACACATGATCCGGTGCGTCAGAGGCTCGCCAGCGCTTTCATTCAGAGTTTATACGTCAATGAACACGAACTATAAATACTCCAGCACACAGCAGTCTGTTATTATTACTGTCCTCACCTCACACACACTCCTCCGACAATACACCAGCCCGGACCTGAGAGAAGCAGTCTGATGAAAGTATGTTCTTACATCATATGAATCCTGAATAATAATACAATATATTTCCAGTGATGTCTGGTTTGTAAGAACAATATTTGTCTGCGATACTATTTGAAAATCTGGAATCTGCGGGTGCAATTTTTTTTTTTTTTTCATTTTTAAAGTACAAATGAAGCTCTTAGCAATGCATACTACTAATCCAAAAATACGTTTATATATATATATGGTACAAAATATCTTCATGGGACCAGATGTTTGACCCAGACAGCATACTGTTGTCTATTTCCTGTGCTGCAGGGACACTAATCAACTAAACCAGATCTCTGAACCTGTGAACTCTTCTCCATCATCAGTTCTTCACACACTTACACTCCAGTCTTTATCTGGAAGTGCCTGACAGACGTGATGATGCAGGAGGAGACATTTATTCAGCATTCACTTCTTCTCGTGAATAAATGTCAAAATCATGTTTTTAGTCCCACAAGAGTAATTTCTTGAAAAAATATGCCCCATAAATGATCAACACAGTCTAATACTGCAGTTTAACACTGAGAGCAAGATGCTAACTGATTACATTGAGAACTGATAACATTTTTTGTTGTGCAAGATTTCGGAAATATGTATATATCCAAATGATGCAATTATCTTATTAAATCTGAATACTGGTTCATGTCTGATTTTCTTTTAGGTTTTTCCAAAGTTGATTCTAGATTTCTCTTTTATCACTCTCATAAATCAGAAAAAACTGTCAACAGAAAGAACACACATTTTCACCATGATTTAGGAGTAAAATGCTATATGAACCACTGTGAATGAAAGATTATTCATTATATAAATCAACGTAAATGAAAATGATGTGCATAAAATACATACAATGCAATAAATGAAACTTCATTGTGTTTTGGATGCTTTCTTTCTAAAATAGACGAGTACACGGCAGATTTGGCCTGAAGTGTCTTGAATATATTCAGATGTATTTTGGGTATAAGAAGCACAGACCCATGGGCTGAATGTTCCTCACCTGTCCAGACAGTCTCCCCTGTACCTGCTGCTGCTGTCTGATGACCAGCAGACACGGCAGGAGCTCTCTCTCTCACACACACACAGAGAGAGAGACACAAACACTTAATAATACATGGGTCCTGTCTGTGTGGAGAGTGTTAATTAGATTGTCACAAACAAAAAAAACAGAAAGCTCTGGATATTCCTCTTCTCGGTTCTCCTCCAGCAGACGGCTTTGATGCTGTTTTATCTCCTTTAATTAACGGCACTGAAGACATGTTTGATAAAAGGTCTCTTCTTGTCAGCAAGCCTGCATTTATTTGATTCAAAATGCAGCAAAAACAGTGAAATGTTGTCAAATATTTTTAGTTCCCTCTGTGAATCTGTGTTAAAGTCCATTTCTGTGATGTTGAGCGTCATTCCTCCAGTCTTCAGTGTCACGTGATCTTTTTCGTAAAGTTTCGTAAAGTTACGATGCTGCAAATTCAGCTGAACATCACAGTGAAATATAGAAAGCAGTTTTTTAAAATAGTACAAAATATTTCACTGACACTTTTAGTTTTTGCTGTATTTTAGATCAAATAAAAGCAGGCTCGGTGAGCAGAGGAGACTTCTTTAAAAACACGAGAAATCACTGTCACTGAATCAGGTCAAAATATTATGAACTTGCACCACCTTCGTGAACCCCTGAGGAAGACATGTATATTATATGTATATTATATTTCTAAATTTCTCAGTGTAGTGATCTTCATTAGGTGAAGGTTATCTAGTTCACAGTTAAACATCAGGTTTAATATATAACTCATCAGATGAGAGCAAAACCTGATCTGAATAACGCCTCTGTCTTATGCATCATGTCTGATGAAGCGTCCAGCACTAACACTGTTGTTTGTTTATGTCTGTGAAGCGGCTTTGACTCAGTATTATATTCATATCTGTGTCTGATGTGATGACAGCTGCCCTCTGCTGGAGGATCTGTGTATGATTAATACACACTGATGAACTGTCCACAGCAAAAACTGACCAAACAATTAAATACATGTGACAAATACAAATATACACAATTCATGAGCTCACTTGTCACAAAGACACGTGCGCACACACATATATTTTATATATATTTTATTAAATCCTTTGACAGCACAACACAAATACTGCATGATAATTCATCTGAACATCACATGACATCAAACCTAGAAACATGTCACATATGAAATGACTGTTAACAACGGTTTAACAAGATCAAAAACATGCTGAATACTGAACAAATACAGAAATACATGAGATAAAATAAATAACTGAAGGTAAAACAAGCTTGAGAAAGTGAGATACAGACGAGGAACAGCAGAAGAAGCTCGTGACTAAAAGCCTGGAGGAGTCAATATATATGTATATTATTACATCAATATATATATATATATATATATATACACAGCAGGTAAAATAAGAATTGAACACGTCACCATTTTTCTCAGAAAATATACTCAAAGTTGCTAAGATCAGAGATTAAGTTATGCGTAATAAAATGACACAGGGACAGAGTATTGAACACACGAAGACAGGGAGGAGCAAAAAAGGTCAGATTTCACAGAAAAGGCACCTTCAAGATTTGAACAATCTCACCCGAGCTCCTCCTGAGACTAGTTTCTCCTACAGGAGTCCTGAAGCTGTTACCAACAAAGCCTTCATGTACAAAGTGCTAAATGCAGTTCAGTAGTACTATAATCTTTCCTGTGTAATTCCAGTTCATTATAACATCATTTCTGAATGTATTAGTTCTGTTTTATTTGTATGTAGAGATAATTTCAGTTGTTATCAACATCTGGTGAAAATGTTGTCAACAGCACCTTTAGACACACATTTACTGTGAAAAACAGCGATGTGACCCGCTGTATATATACTCCTACAGAGTCAGTCTTAAAGCTGAAGAACGAATCAGAGAGCAGCTTCCAGACAGATCAAAATATACTGATATCTGTTTTACTGAAATATTCTCCATAGTACTTGAGTGTTGAAATGTCCTAAAACTGCTTAAGCTTAACTCTTTCTAATCTATTAAAATGTGTAAAAAAAATACAATACAATAAAAACCTTGGCATATTTTCCACTTACTGTTTTAGTCTAAATAAACACAAGAATGACACTCAGTCTTATTGAATTATATGCAATCATATCAATAACAGTTATATTTTAAAGGTGCTCTATGAGATGTTGCAGGATTTTAGCTCGATTTCATTTTTATCTCAAACCGTACGCATCAACCCTTGATCGTCTTGCTGTCTGCCCTCTGAATACACTGGGAAAAAACCCGCTCTCGAAAGACAACACAGGGGCTGGAATACCAAAACAAACACTAGGGGCACAGGACGTGCACCAAAACAATGACAAACTACGGCCAACCAATCAGCAAGAAGAGGTGGGGTTTAATGCGCGTGCACATAATAGACAGAGTTGATTGTGGGTTTGCTGAATACTGTATATTATTTTTGGAAAATTATCTCCTTTCGTATCAATGCGCTTTGCGTGTTCACGACACTGGGGGGAGGGGGAGCTTGCTCTGCTTTGTTTTGTATTTACGTGAAACGTCAGCAGAAGTGACGTCAAAAGCATCTCATAGAGCACCTTTAAGCATCAAACTCCGTGCAGTGAGCGACGCAAACAAGCCACAATCATAATGAATCTGTTCATCAAAACCCGCCTGCCGCTGCTTTCTTTAGGAACTTAAATAGCCTAAATAACTACAACACAGCACATATTCCTCATGGTGAATACATACCCAACACGTCTTAAAAACAAACAGAAATGAACATTTATTCAGTCGGACAGACACAGAGTCAGATCGAACAGCAGTGTAAAATGTCAAATGCTTTTGTTATGAAATGTATTTGATATGCATGTAAATAAGATTCATTTCATCTGGCCTACTAATAGAAATTATCGGTAGTCCAATCATCATCGCTGTCCTATAATAACTCACACACACCAAGGGATTTCTATGGGAGTTCCTCCCCGGTACACAATAAAAACATAAAAAACACTTTCATCACACAATCCTGGCTCTTTTCCCCTTAGTTCTGAGTTTATCTCTCACTATCTGTCGCGTCTAGCGTGTGTGCCGCTGAATGCCTGGCGAGCGCAGCTCCTCCACGCCCTCTTCTATCACGGGGTCGTCGGGCTGCACGGGCCGCGGCGGGGGGTAGTTGGGCTGGTAGTAGGAGCTGTAGGAGCCGTAGGGGTCGTCGTCCTCGGCCTCGGGGCCGTACGGCTGGTAGGAGCTGGGTGGTAGTTGAACTACAGGAACATCTGTGTCAGTGAGGTCGGCATCGACGCCTGGCTCTGAGCCGCAAAAACACAGCGCAGAAGCAGCACGAGAGAGACACGCGTTACTGATGCACAAGCAGCCCAGGCCACACCCACTGCCCCGCCCCCAAAGATACATCACCATTCACATACGCACAGGCCACACCCACTGCCCCACCCCACAGATAAACTTGAATGTTTGTTGCCCCGCCCCCACAGACACACATCACCAATCACGCGTTAGATGTTCAGCCTGTTTCACGGTGAGTGTGAGTGTCAGCCAACATCTGCTGATTTACTGAATCAAACATGCAGTAGTGAGGTCATGTGACTGTTTGAAATGTTCAGTATCACACATTTAACACTGTTACAGTATATGTAAAGGAACACAACGCAGCAGGGCTGCACCAACAATTTTACTTGATTTAAAATACAGTTTAAAAGGGCTCCATGTTTGCTTCTTTTTTGTGATTATATATTAAAAGAACTAATAATATCATAAGAAATGTTACAATTGTAATTTAGTACAATTGTGGTACAACTGTAACATTGCAAAAACCAATATTTATACATTAGCTTTCATTTTCAAACATCCAACACTTATTTTGACTTCGGGCAACCCTAAAGCTTCTCTGTTGATGTTTGTGAAGATGTTTGGAGCCTGCTGTGTTATAAATGCACACTTAAGAGACTCATAATCAGAACTTTGTTGTAGCAGTCGCAGTCAGTTTAATGATGATTTCAATCATTCACATTTGAACATCTAGAGAGAGAGCATCATGCAGCACACGCACAGAGACATCATTATCACGAGCATGACATTATGAGCCTTATGAAGCTTATTAAGAAAAGTAGTGAGGGTTAGTCCACACGGACACACACTCAAGCAGGCACACACACACTCACCTCCCACGTTGTAGCCGAGGCAGGAGTTCTGGTCACAGTATCCAGGCGGACCGGGTGGACCAACCGGTCCTGGAATCCCGGGTCTGCCAGGACTTCCAGGGTTACCGGGGCGACCAGATGGACCTGGACTTCCTGTTCTGCCTTCACCAGGAGCTCCTGTGGCACAGCAGGAAACAGATTCCTCAGCCTCCTGTTTCATATTCTGTTCAGTCATTTGACTACACACACACACACACACTGTCTATCTGTCTAGTATTTGTGCAGTTGTCCATCTGAAGTTATCATGTTATGATGAAAGATTAGCAAAACCCACTGATTTCCTCAGAATCAGGTGAACTGCTCACATGAATTAAGACAGTTGTTATGTGTGTGTGAAACACAATCTGTCAAGCTCATCTTACCAGCAAACACACTCGTTCACATTCTTCTCTTCACTCTCTGAGGCTGAAGTCTCCAAACTCATCCTTTCTAATCATCCTGTTACTTGTCCGCTTGATCCTATACCATCTCACTCCATCAAGCCATTTCTTCTCCAGTTGTACCTTCAATCTCTCACATTAACACATCCCTTCACACTGCAATGTACTCCACAGCTTACACACAGGCTCATATAACCCCTCTATAACCACTCTCTTGTAGAGATCTACAGACCAGTTTGCCCTTTTTCCATTCATTGCAAAAACTCTTAAAATAGCTGTGTTCAACCAAACGTCTGCCTTTCTCGCTCAGCACAACCTCCTGGACAGCAACAAGCCTGGTTTCGGAAGTGGACATTCAACCGGGTCTGCCTTGCTCAGTTGTTGAAGCCCAAAGACTGACAAGAGCAGTTTCCAAATCTTCATTAATTACCTTGCTGGATCTGTCCACTGCTTTCGTTATCATCAAGCACCACATCCTTCTGTCAACACTATTGAGAAAGGGCATCTCAGTAACCACACTCCAGTGGCTCCAGTCTTACCTCTGGCTTTAACCACTGGGGTGCCTCAGGGCTCAGTTCTTGGACCATCTTCTTAATTTTCCCTCCTGGTGGAATGACCTGCCCAACTCAGGTGTGACTCAGCGTGTGTGTGTGTGTTTATCTGAATGTGTGTGTTCACCTGGCGATCCAGCAGGTCCTCTGGGTCCCTGAACTCCCACACCTGGACTGCCCTTCTCTCCCTTCTCACCCAGAGGTCCTGATGATGAAGAACACACACAGATAAGTTTATGATAAGGTTAGGGTTGTCTGTGTGCTTCAGTCTGTCAGTACAAACACAATCACGCGCCTCGGGCTCCCGGCTGGCCATTCTCTCCATTACTGCCGGGGAATCCCGGCCGTCCCGGTGGCCCCTGCTCTCCCTGAGGTCCTGGAGACCCCTGTCGACCCGGCTCTCCCGGCGGCCCAGGAACGGTGCGGATCGACACCGGCTGACTGGGAATGTGGTTCAGAATAGAATTGTACCGCGCCATGTGACCTGCGGCCAGAGAGAGAGAGACATCAGACACACCAACGCAATCCCAGCATGCTGTGTGTCCCTGTCTCTGCACTCACTCTGGACCAGCTGCTCACACACTTGTCTGGCTATGGCTTGGACGGAAGCTGTGGACTGGACTTCACCCTGTTAATCACACACATGAGCATCAGTGAAACACCTCAGATATCAGAACGTGAGGATGACCTCGTTATCTGACTCACCCGCTCTCCCTTCTCTCCCTTGGGTCCCGGGGGTCCCTAAAACAGACAGAGGTGGTTTTAGCATTTGTTTGTTGCTGCTATCATTTGCGCACACATATGGACACACGTACCGGAGGACCCTGGTCTCCTGTGGGTCCCGGAGGGCCATTTTCCCCTGGGGCCCCTGGTGCTCCTGGACCCCCCTGAGTACAAGATGCTCGTTATAAACACACTCTATCAACAGGAGCAGAGCAATACTAACACTACGATAGTTTGTTCTTATGCCACATGAAAGATAAAAGATTTATAAAGTAGCTTCATTTGTAAAGAATGAAACATTCTTGAATGACTCAGGTGATTTTGGTGAGAGATGCTTCTGCATAGAAAGTTTTATATCACAACTTTATAATTACATTAATTAGGAACAACAATAATTATTACATATGCATTTATACATATTAATATTTACATTCTAATTTCTTAATATTCTAAATTTGTCAGCAAATAGTCTTCTTAAGAGCAGATGTGCCCAAATGTTGTGAGTTACCAAAATTCAAATTTGATTGAAAGTAAATGTTGCATTATATTCAAATATATTACATAAAAAAATTTTAATTTTTAGTTAAACATTTAAATAACTTTTATAGGTTTGAAAATATGTTTTAATGAAACTTACTTTTATTTTAGAATTTTTTTACATTTCAATGCAAAAATTTTAATTTCCAACATTTTCCCCTTGTTTTGTAATGCCGTAGTGGGCTGTCTCAAAGGTCTTCGTTCTGGGACAGGGTGAAGCATGTAGATGTGTTCATTTACACGCATGCGGCTTGTGATCTAGTGTTTCGTGTCAGAGAGACACCAGTAAATGAACGTTTGTTAGTGTACTCACTATGGTTCCTGGAGGTCCCACTCGTCCCTGAGGCCCGTCCTGACCCGGCAGACCCTGTGGAGGACGAGAACATAGTTATCATACGGCATAGTTATCATGCAGCGCTAACATGATGGGCGATGGACACCTTACCCTCGATCCTGGAGGCCCGTCACGTCCCGCGGGTCCGGGAGAACCGGGAACACCCTAGAGGAACACAAGACCATCTTCAGATGAACAGCAGATGGACAGAGAGAGAGAAAAGGTGAGCAGTGAGGGATTTACCTGCAGCCCTTGAGGACCAGCGTCGCCCTTCTGACCCGTCTCACCTGGAGCCCCCTAACAAACACATTTCACTTAATACCAGACACAGCTCACACAACACCAAGCACAGTTCACTCTACCCCAGACACAGCTCACTCAACACTAGACACAGCTCACTCTACCTCACACAGCTCACTCAACACTAGACACAGCTCACTCTACCTCACACAGCTCACTCCACACTAGACACAGCTCACTCTACCTCAGACACAGCTGACTCCACACTAGACACAGCTCACTCTACCTCAGACACAGCTCACTCCACACCAAGCACAGTTCACTCTACCCCAGACACAGCTCACTCTACCCCAGACACAGCTCACTCTACCCCAGACACAGCTCACTCTACCCCAGACACAGCTCACTCTACACCAGACACAGCTCTCTCAACACTAGACACAGCTCACTCTACCCCAGACACAGCTCTCTCTACCCCAGACACAGCTCACTCAACACCAAACACAGCTCACTCTACCCCAGACACAGCTCACTCTACCCCAGACACAGCTCACTTCACACCAGACACAGCTCACTCTACCCCAGACACAGCTCACTCTACACCAGACACAGCTCACTCTACCCCAGACACAGCTCACTCTACACCAGACACAGCTCACTCTACACCAGACACAGCTCACTCTACACCAGACACAGCTCACTCTACCCCAGACACAGCTCAGTCTGCACCAGACACAGCTCACTCTGCACCAGACACAGCTCACTCTACACCAGACACAGCTCACTCTACACCAGACACAGCTCTCTCAACACTAGACACAGCTCTCTCTACCCCAGACACAGCTCACTCTACCCCAGACACAGCTCACTCTACCCCAGACACAGCTTATATGGACACACATATTACTAGGGTGGTCATATACTGCCATTTTTCCCAGACATGTCCTTGCCAGGATTTGTTTTCATACTTGCAGAAGATGTTGAACACCGATCAGTCTGCACATGTAATCAAGCCCAAAAGCCAGATATTTCAGGCGATATAAAAATCCTGGCTATGATGTTTCCAGAAAATATGGCACATATGATCACCCTACATATCAGACATATAAGCACTCAAATATTTCGCTCACAAAAAAACATGGTGGAGGTGACCTCGATAACCCCAATTATGTTTTTTTTTTCACCAAACAAAAGCTTCAGTTCCCAAGCTTTCTGTGATCATGTGTTGGCTGAAGGCAGTGGTGTCCAAACTTTTTTAAGGGGCTCAGATTTGAATATGTGGACACACCGTGGGGACAGACATATATATATATATATATATATATATGTGTTAGTGTTGTCAAACAAGTAATCACATCCGAAATAAAAGTTTTTGTTTACATATTACATATGTGTGTGCGTAATATCCTACATTCTGCCACAATACCACGGTTCCTGTTCCTACAGTACATCTATTTTTCAAGAGTTCTTTCTTGTCCATGCTTTCTTGGTAATTGCGATGGAGCGAATATAGTAAGCAAATTTGGCGTGCTGTCTGGGGAGCGAGCCGGGAGAACGGCAAACTCAGAACCCTAATGGATGGAACCCTAGCGAGGGCAAGAGTTCGGTGTTCGGCTCGTTCACCGTCTGCCCCCCGGAGTTGGGTAGATGGAAAGAGGCGGAGAAGGGGAGGAGGAGGGATGTGGGGAAATGAGAACTGGAAGAATTTATAGTGAACGGGAAACGTTGTGATTGGGCATGAATGAACGAGGGATGATTAGAAAACAAGCGGCCAGCTGTGTGTGATTACTCAGGCCGCGATTCTCCCGAAACCATGTTATTTGCAAAACATGTACTTAAATGTCGGTGATTATTGGATTGTTAAGTATTCCAACTGATTTTTGTCTCAGTGTTTCTCATGTCTTCGGCGTCAGTGTTGTTGAGAATGTCAGGACAGTTTCATTTGCCTTTAAATGAGTTTATATCACTGCAGAGTCTGTGGTTTGTATGAATTATAAAATATATATCAAGTGCATTTTATTGCTACATCTGGTCAAAGTGCTGTCACCTTGTGTTGACATTGTAAATATTATGTGAATTATACACATATATTTTTAAGAAGGCAAGCTCAAAATTCATCCATGGCCAGGTTTTGGACACCCCCAGCTTACAATGTAGTGAAAATGTAAGGTTCTCCTTTGATTTTGAAAAGTTTTGCATACGGATGTCAAAAAGCCAGATTGATACAGATCTGCATTCTTTAAATGATTCATGTGAATCTGATTTAATATCATATGTCTCTGAGGAATGATGGAGATGTGTGTAAGATGAACAGGGTTTGAGATGAATTACTGAAGGAGTGTAAACTAGGGCTGTCAAAACTACATTTGAATTATTACGTAACAATTATGATCAAATTGTAAGACAAAGGGAAAAAAGTACTGTACTGCCTCCTGCGTCCACAAGAGGGTGCAATTATCAATTATAAACCTCAGAATCAAGCGCCACACTTTTTATACTGAAATCAATAAAATAACACGCCTTCTGAATAAATGTAATGAACCTTTAAACGTTAATAAATCAAATACTATTTCTTGATTTGCATGTGCAATGTGTGTGAAGATGAGAGGGAGTGCATCTGTAATATGAGAAAACAAACAAACAGATATGCTTCTCTGGAGCACAGGTATATTTGTAGCAATAGATAACAATGCATCGTATGGGTCAAATGATCAATCTACGACACAAATGGTTAGGGTATTAAGTAAAGATCATGTTCCATGAGGATATTTAGTGAATTTCCTACCATAAATACACTTCATTTTCTGATTAGTGATATGCATTGCTGAACAACTTTAAAGGTGATTTTTGCACCCTCAGATTCTAGATTTTCAGAGAGTTGTACCTCTCCTATCCTAACATTATTTATTCAGATTTCAGATGATGTATGAATCTCAGTTTCCAAAATTTCTCCCTTATGACTGGTTTTGTGCTCCAGGGACACATGTTATATTATCATAAAAATCAAACATTGTGTGAAACGATGTGATGTTATAATGTTAAAGCTCAGTGCTTATCAACAGACAGCTATGAACGGTTTCTGAGTTTAGAGTAACGATTAATCATGTGGAGGTGCTGATAATTACTAGAGGGCCTCTGATGGAGCGTCCGCTGGGCCCCGGGGGACCAGGAGGCCCCTGAGCACCTGGAACACCAGCGTCTCCGACTGGACCAACAGGACCCTACACACACACACACACCTGTGTTAATCAACTCATAGAATTACACTTTTATCTCCTGTGAGGTGGGATTGTGGGTAATACTGTACCACAGGGCCGGGTTCACCTCGATCTCCTCTGGCTCCTCTGATGCCCGGGCCTCCCTGTCACACACACACATACACACAGAGTGAGTCACTGATGTCCGTGATGATGATGATTATGGTGATGAAGAGCTCTTACGGGGGGTCCGGTGGGGCCGGGTGGGCCCTTGCTGTCCTGAGTGCAGGTGCATGCTCGCGGGAGAGAAGGACACTCGGCCTCCTTCCTCTGGAAACAAACAAAGAGAAACCACGAGTCAACGATTCAAATCACTAACATCAGTCAAGAATCGATTTAAAGATGTGTCCCTCTGTTCCTGTCTCTGTATTCCAGTAGGTTATACAGAGCTAGTTACAGCTAGTACACTATAAACTAATACTAAATACTTATACTGTAACCTTAACAGAAAACCCAGAACTTCTACACTTTCAAAGACACACAGAAACAAACCCAAACGAAACCAGTGTCACACTCACACACACACACACTCACCAGGCTGGGAAGCTCGCAGCATTTGTCCCGTTGAGCCCATGACATGCTGCACACGATATCAAAGGACTGCAGCTGAAACTAAACGCACACACACACACACACTTGAGATGTGTTATTCTAACACTGAACCTCATATATGCTGGATTTCACTTTGATCCCACACACGCACACACACACACGCACACACACACACACACACACACACACTGTACCGGAGCAGAGTTGTCTTTGGCTCCTCTGGATCTCACCATCCGTCCCAGGACCTCTACTCCGTCAGTGCTGATATTTCTGGCAGCGTTCACGCTCTTCTCTCCCGCCAGTTTACAGTCCACCATCACCAGAGCTGACGTCTTACTGACCGCGATGTGCAGCTGCACACACACACACACACACACACACACGTTAGACAACAGCACATTCACTGCATCTCCTGCGGCTGTGACCTCTGACCTTATGAAAACTCCCATAGAAGAGCTTCTGGATGTCCGGCCCCTCAAACGTCACTGTCTGGAAGTCACCGTTATAATCTGTGTTGAAGTAAGTCAGCGTCTTTCCTCCGTCTGTGAAGAGAAACAAGGAGACAGCGCTGCACAACGATGGTTTCAAATTATTCACAAATAATTAGCTCAATAAAATATAATCATGATCGTGTCTGCCGTTGTTTTCAGCACAGTGGAGAGAGTGTTTACAGATGGTTGCCAGGTTGAAAAATTGGTTTTTTTGAGCTGCTTACGCACAATCTTCTTTTGTCTCAGTTTCTGAAAGCTGACTCTCAAACAGCAGAAGCACACATCAAATCTACAAAACCAAACACTATGACTTTTTTAAGCTCATAAAACACAACACTATTCTCTCTGTAACACTAATAGGAATTAATATCATGGCAAAGATGTTGGCTTTTGAGATGTTTTTGGGATATTTGGAACGCTGTGCTTTCATGTGTGTGTACTTTGATTTTGTGTGTGCAGTTCCTGGAGTGCAAAAAAAGTGTGTGAACAGCTGAAAAAAACAAAGTAAACCACTGGACAGAAAGTGCACTGATTTATGACAAGAGCTCTGATTGGGGGATTTAAACTCCTAATAAAACGAGACACACATAAATCCTAATGAAGGAATAGTAAACAAAATAAGATCCTTTACAAAGGATCTCCTGCCTGCCTGTTGATCTGCTGAGAGTGTGCTGTGTTTGTAGCTCCATAGCTTTGTACTTCTATCTATTTTTTTAGCTGTTTGTTTGTAGTGCTAAA
>JAUCMU010000126.1:2181522-2193478 GCA_032275025.1 Enteromius treurensis
ACAGTGTGTGTGTGTGTGTGTGTGTGTCTGTGTGTGTGTGTGTGTGTGTTTGACTGTGTGTGTGTGTGTGTGTGTGTTTGAGTGTGTTTGACTGTGTGTGTGTGTGTGTGTGTTTGACTGTGTGAGTGTGTGTGTGTGTGTGTGTGTTTGACTGTGTGTGTGTGTGAGTGTTTCCGGTCTCCTGTAGTGGTGATCACTCAGTCCTGTGGTAAGTCGGTTCTGGATCAGTTTATTAGACGAGTGTGAGAGTGTGTTTGAGTGTGTGTTTGACTGTGTGTGTGTGTGAGTGTGTTTGACTGTGTGTGTGTGAGAGTGTTTCCGGTCTCCTGTAGTGGTGATCACTCAGTCCTGTGGTGAGTCGGTTCTGGATCAGTTTATTAGACGAGTGTGAGAGTGTGTTTGAGTGTGTGTTTGACTGTGTGTGTGTGTGTGAGTGTGTTTGACTGTGTGTGTGTGAGAGTGTTTCCGGTCTCCTGTAGTGGTGATCACTCAATCCTGTGGTGAGTCGGTTCTGGATCAGTGTGAGACGAGTGTGAGCGTAGAGTGAGCTGCTAGAGGGCTGTAATCTTGCTGGCCTCACGCACTCCGCTCAGATACGCTCCCGTCACCGTCTGAGGAAAGTGTCTGTTTGTGGCCTGCAGAAACACAACACATTAACACCACACACCGCCTGAGAACAGCACAGTCACAGTGAGAGCAGTACGCGGATAAAGTTTCCCATAGAAAACCAATACAAGGAAAACACTGAATCATAAAGAGCATTGTGTTCATATTTCAGCCTCATCTGCTTTGCTTTGTAAACTATGCATCATTAATACAGAGATTACTGAGCTTGATTTTTTATTTTACTGTTTTAAATATGTTAAGGCACTTTAAGTGTTTCTACAATGTTTTGTTGTGCTGTTTAATATTCCCCGTGGGGGAAGCTGAGAGAAGAACACAACGCTGCAGACAGCAGGTAAACGCTGTCATCACTGTTCACATTCATGAAGTAAATATGTTCACATGGCTTTTTAGAAATGCTGGTATCTGGTTATAGATATAGAAGTTCACTACAGCGGTCAGCTGAAATATATAAACTCAAGTGAAGTATAGATACTCCCCAAAATACTGAAGTACTGCAACAAAAATATTATTATTGCATACACCACTGTGAATCTGAGGATGGAAAAAAAACAACAGAACCACACCGACAACTATATGCTAACTGTCAATCATCTTTGATGATAGTGGTCCTGACAGAATGAACACTAGTTTAACTGATGTGTGTCTGAATGAACAGAAGCTCACCTCTCCGGCGAAGAACAGCTTGCCCTGCACGTCTTCAGCGATGATGTCATAGGCCTCTCCGCTGCCGCCCGTCTTCACGAAGCTGTAAGACATCTGAGCCCATGGGTCAGTGCTCCAGCGGGTCACCAGGAACCGGAGCGGGTCAGGAACCTCCTGAACAGAGTCAGAAACACAGGTGAGTCTGAGTCTGAGCCCCGAGAGTCACCGAAGAACCCCAACACACTTCACCTGCTCCTGGAAGAGCTCTCTGAGGACCCCCATACACAGATCCACCACCTGAGAGTCCTGAAGACCCCGGAGCAGAGACAGAGCCTCGCCGGTGACCACCGTCATCAGCACACACTCCTCACCCTGCACACACACACACAGAGAGAGAAAGAGAGAGAGAGAGAGAGAGACACACAGAGAGAGAGAGAGAGAGAGAGAGAGACACAGAGAGAGAGAGAGAGAGACACACACACAGATAGAGAGATACACAGAGACAATTATTTTTATGTATGTATATTTATGGCCACAAATGTAGAAAGGTGTTGTGCAAGAGACATCAGTAAAATATTAGATGTGACCCTGGACTACGATAGCAGTCATACAGCTCAAATGTGATTCATATATATTCTGAAAGCTAAATAAATCATCTCTCCTCTCATGTCTGGTTTGCTGGACAATATCTGTCTGCGATACTATTAGAAAATCTGGACTCTGCGGATGCAAAAAAATGTAATCTGGAGCAAATCTTTAAAGTTGTCCAAATGAAGTTTTTAGTAATGCTTTTAACTAATCAGAAGTGTTTTGGTATTTTTACAGTAGGACATTTACTAAATATCTTCATCTTTACTGAATATCCTGATGGTTTCTGGAATAAAAGAGAAACTGATGATTGTGACTCGTTCAGTGTATTGTTGTCACCTGTTCTGCTGTGCTCCAGGGTCACTAATAATATTACATTTGGTCAGCATTTTTCTGAGGGTTAATCTCAATTCAGGCTTTCAGAGTGGAGCGGCGCACCTGTGGACACATGTCGTAGAACACACTGAAAAGGCCTCTCTTCTCCGGACAGGGCGGGACGTGGCCAAAGTAATCCGCTCCCTGGATTTTCCCATCCCAGAAGCGTGAGGGGAACTGGAGAGCCACCTGAAACACAGCAAGGGGCCGTGAGAGATTCAGTGGGCGAGAGACATTAACACACACACTGACATGAACTCTCCCTTACCTTCTCGATGACTCCGGCTCCCAGACTGTGGATGGCTTTGAGCTTCCTGTCTGGAAGAGGAGGACTGAACCTAATGAGGTTCTTCTGCAGCAGAGCCAGCGGAACCGTCACCAGAACCTGAGGCACACAGCAGCCATCAGATCACACACTCACAGGAGGAGTCACCAGAGTGTGTGTCTGTGAGTGTGTGTGTGTGTGTGTGTGAGAGAGAGAGAGAGAGAGAGAGAGAGAGAGAGACAAACCTTCTGTGCACTCCAGCGAGAGCCGCAGCTGGACACCACCGTCACTCCCTCTCCAGAGTAATCCACAAGCTGCACCTGCGCACATACACACACACACCTATGAGTGAGGTCACGAGTGACACGGTGAAGAGCAGTGCTGTCTGTCTGTGTGTGTGTGTGTGTGTGTTTAAGTACCGCAGTATTGAGCCGAATGTCGAGTCCCTGAGAGAGTTTGTGCAGGACAGACGAGTATCCATCAGTGAGCAGTGTGTGATCTCCAGAGAACTGAGCGAAACACTCATTATGATCCCACGAGCATGCTGACACCTGCACACACATAAACACCACTCAACACACACTCACACTACCTGAACATCACGCTTAACACACACAAACTCATTCACTCACCAACATTCACTTACAAACAAACAACCCCCCACACACACACACACACACTCACTCAATCACTCACTAACAGTCACACACACTCATTAAAATGTACTTAAACACACATGTACTAACACACTCCCTCACAAACTACATACCACACACACACACACACCTGGTCCAGTGTGCTTCCACAGGCGTATTCCAGGTTACTGAGATGGAAGTGAAGAACCTTCTCCTCCAGGTCAGTGAACTGAAGTCCAGACTCCTGCAGGAACGTCTTGTACACTTCCTGGATCTTCTCTGAACATCCGGCACAAAATGAACAGACAAACTCTCCTCAGTTTTCCCCTGAACCGTTGCAGTATTCTAACACAGTGTCCACCGCAGGGCTACATCTTCATGACAACACAATTAACCCTCTGTAGTCTCCAACAGGAAGAGTTTATTATAGCACACACTTCACACACAGTGCTAATTCAAAGGAACAGAAATGGAAGTAATGTAGCCATTCAAATAATAATGACAACAAAACAAGGAATAATATATATATATATATAAATAAATGTATTCAAAAACAATTCATAAAATAAAATAAAAATGATTACACATAACACGGGGTTGAGTCAGTTCAGGCGTAGCACAGAGCTCATTCAGTCTGGGTTTGAGTCTGATTTATAAACGAGTAAAAGTACTTCAAAATCTATTCTAATTTAGGGGTGGGAATCTTCACGATCCGATCCCAAAACCATTCTGGATCTACATTTCTTCCCCGATTCATTCTTCTGCTGTTTAAATGCATCTTTACCAACTTTGGAGTTTCTATTTTTATCAACACAATGGGCCGGTTTCACAAACGTACTTAAAGACAAAATACGTATGCTTTCGCCACTAGAGAGAGAGATCCAGCACCTGAGAGTCCTGAAGACCCCGGAGCAGAGACAGAGCCACAATAACAGAGGCACAGTGACGGAGCGTGGAACGCTGGGAGATGTCGTTTTTAACAAATCACGCTCACGGATGAGGTGATACAAAAAAATGTATGGAAACACCTTTTGTCGAGAAAAAGTGCTTTAACGCAAATAAATGTAGTGTCACATGACAGAATTAGCCTATCAGCAGTGTCTGTGTTCGTGGTGTTGCTCGCGTCAAAGCATAGTCTCGCATAGCCAGCATAACCGCTTTCTTTGGCAAGGCCCGCCCATAAGGCCGTTTGACCGACATGTCAAACAACCAATCACAGTTCATTTTGTTCAGCGTCATGTTTCGGGGCGTGGAAATGTCCCCGCAACAACAGAACGGCATGCAACAAGTCAGTCAGCATAGAAATCCTGATGAGACGCTCGCGGTAAACACCTTTTTGAAGCTTATCTCTCCACTTTTTAACACCCACGAGCAATTCTGGAGAACCGAACACAATACTGCATCGGCCAGCTGCGGAGTCAGCGTCTGTTGTTTCATGTTTGCCAGCACACGCGGATGATATTCCCTTCTCAGTTAGGTACCTCACTTGGTCTTCCATAATAGATCGGAGGGGACACACAACTAGTATAATTGGATCGCATACTTTTGAGAATCCAACGTTTAACTGATCTTAATAAATGCTTATTGTCTCTCATGTAAACACGACAGGGTTTTTCCAGCAATTAATTTTGTCCAGAATATTATATTGTAGAGTTGGTAGTTTAATGGGTTACTGCATTCGGCCCCGGCAAGAACACTTGATGTTTTCCTCTTATCAAAGTGGAAACGGCTTACTATACTCGTTCAAAAATAAGACATTATTCGAAATTATTCAAAATATTTATTTTGTTTGTGTACATTCACAATAAAAACGGTCGTGCTTCTGTAAATAACTGGATGCTGCTTTCAAGAGCGCATCACAAGAATGAACTGAAATCCAGCGTATACTTGTTACGGGTTTTTCTTCTTTCGATTTGTTAAGTTATTATTTATTTACCAAAAATATATATTTGGCATATAAGCCTCTTTTTCTTTTATAGCTGATGTTTTTCTTTGTTCAAGCTCTGCTCGTGATGTGACGTGAATCCTCAGAAATTAATTAAAAGTTAAAATTAATCACTGGAAACGAATTAAGCTATTTTTAATAGGTCACAGCCACGCATCAATTAAATTTAATTTGCTTGTAATTTAGCATAATCTTTTCAGTTAATAATAAAATAAATTAACATTCCTATTTCCAGTACAGTCTAATCAGATTTAATCAGGAAAACAACAACAGCTGCAGCTGCTCATGAACAGCCATGAATGGCTTGATGCTAAATAATCTACAATAAAGAGCAAACACATGGAAACTCATTAAACTTGTTATTTCTAAGTAGGCCTCCATAATTTAATAATGGACTGTTTTTTTTTTTATGAAATGGATTTTAAATTTTTTTTTTTTTTAAACGCTCTTTGAGTACACGAAGGGTTACAGAAATAGTTATGGGTTCTTCTTTTTTTCCATTTGATTATTACTGATGAGATCATAGACAGTGGCAGCTTTAACAGGCTTCATTCAGACTAATGCACGGATCTCTTTCAATATATTAGATGTTTTGCTCTGCTCTGAAACCTAACTGACGGTGTGGACATCATTGTCGTTTAACACAAGTGGATTTAACCGCAGCTGCGATCAGCCGCTTGGACAAACGGACACAAAGGGCACGTGACACAGTCTGTCAGCGCACAAGATGCAGCACATCTAATAGCACAACAATCCAAATGGTACATAAAAAGTGCATATCTAAAGAATATCTAAATCAGGGGGTGGGGAACGTTAAGCTCTGGAGTTAAACTCTGCAGAAGAGTGGCCCTCCAGGATCAACGTTCCCCACCCCTGATCTAAAGTTAAGTGCGGCGGATGGAATCACATGTCTCAGCGCAAATTCTGTGCATTGAAGCCCGCTGTGTCTCGAGCGCAAACACGTGCCATATGCGGGGAAAAAAACTCTGCTCAGAATAGATTCTGAAATACTCCAAATCGATTCAGAATCATTGAAGACAGAATCGCAATGCATCGATTTTTTCTCCCACCCTATCCTAAATATCACAGGAAGCCAGTGTAAGGACCCAAGGACTGTTGTGATGTGCTCAGATCTTCTGGTTCTAGTCCGAACTCTTGCATCAGAATTAGACCAGTAGCATTTTCAGATGATAGTATGCTGATCTGGTTACTGCTTTGACATGACTTCTGAAACTAAGATCTGTCTCCAGAATCACTTCACTTGATTTTTAGATGTTTGATCCCTAGAGCCAAGGTTCTCTTTGTTTAACTGAAGCAAGTTGGAACACATCCAGCTGTTAATTTCATCAACGCATTGTCAGAGGGAGTCAACAGGAGATAAGGATAGACAATAAGGTTCTTTCTCTTTATCTGATTTAGTGGGAGCATATCCAGGCTAAACAGGAGCCGTGCAAGGACTGAGCCTTGTGGGACTCCGTATGTCATGGACGTCCACTTAGACTTTTGCTCTCCAAATGCTCTCCTCTGTTATCTAACATTAACTAAAAAGAACTGATTTCTAGAAAACCTTTTTCTCACACTGGGGTTTGTTTGAGGTAAAAGCATCGTCAAGAACTGTATCTTGGTAGATAAATCTGGATTCATTCATTCATTGTCCTTGATTAACAAATGATCTCATGATGTGTGTGGATCAGACTAACCGCCCAGTGGTGCATCCTGGGACTGAGACTTGTCTTTCCTCCACTCAGATACGGCGTCCAGCACAGCGTTAAAGTGGAAGTCCATTCGTTTGTCCAGAGCTGGATCAGTGACACGTCCACCTTCCTGAATAAGCTCACAGCGGACGCCCAGAGTGTGCATCCGCAGACCCAACTGAACACCAGCAGAAGAACACACATCACACACACACCAAACCACAGCAAGTGTGAGAGTGAGAGAGCATGTGTGTATGTGTGTGTTACCTGCTCACACATCAGGGCGATGGGGTTGTTAAAACAGCCATTGACAATCTGAGCTCCGCGGCCCACCGTCACGCCCAGCGATGCATCATCCCAAACTCTCCCCCCGATTCGCTCCCTGGCCTCCAGAACCACCACCTGTCCACCAATCAGAGAACAGACCATAAAGAACCAAAAACACCTAAAAAAGAAAGTTCAGACTCTTTATTCTGACTGGGCAGACAATGTATAATAATAATAATAATAAATGACAATTTATACAACAGTTTAAATCACACTTCATATATATATATACATATATAACAACACTTCATTATAAAGTCACCATGTGCAGCAGGGCTTCAGCTGCTTTGTGTGTGTTGTACCTGCATGCCAAAGTTCTGGAGCTGTCTGGCAGCAGCGAGCCCCGCAGCACCTGCTCCGATCACCAGCACCTTCTAAAAACAAACACACAGAGAGATCGTTACACACAGAGATAGAGAGAGAGATTGTTACACACACAAACACAGATCGTTATACACAGAGACAGAGAGAGAGATCATTACACACACACTCACTCACACACACACACACACACACACACAGAGAGAGGTCGTTACACACCATTCATTTTCTGCTCTGAGTCTGCAGGTGAACGTTAGGACACTGTACCCTTATAGGGGTTATATGATGATAATAAACAGAACATGCATAAACAGAAAAAAACATCTTCCACATATAGTACATTATTGTAGCTGCCCTTCTGAAATCAATATTAGCTCATCATTCTAAAAATCATGCTGTGAACTATGGGTAAAAATCATTACCCATAGTTGGCCCCAAAAGTGCAGCTTCTTCCACATAAAGATGTGAGAGCATCTTTAAACGAGCCGTTTCAGGAAGTAAGTCTTAACTTTGGGTTTAAGACTAGTCTTCGTGACTTTAAGGATCTTATGCACAAACAGCTTATATCAGTTCAAAGAGAAAGGAAACCTTGAAACATATGACCCCTTTACGACACTTTCCCACAAAACTTTTATCTCGAGATGTTTGTGATGACTATCAGACAGAACAAGTGTGTTTGTCTCACGCTGTGCTGTGACTCGGGCAGCAGTGGCCACTTGATCTGCAGCGCTCCAGTGTTGATCAGGCCCTTCCGGGTCATAAAGTAAAGGACCCGGTCCAGCTCCTGGACGCAGCGCACACGCACCAGCCCACGCACGATCACGTGAGGAGAACACTTCTGCAGCGTCAGAACCTCCTGAGAAACAGAGAGAGCCCACATTAACACGATCCTCTGGGCTTCATCTGCCCTGACACACTCACACAAGCCCAGACCTGCTCGGATCTCCTGCACTGCTAGCAAACATGATAACGAGCGGAAACTCAACACACACACACACACCGCTGCAGTGTGAACGGGTTATCAAACATCAGACACCTTGCAGTCCCGGTTCCAGGCCGCCAGCACCAGGTTCCTCAGAGCCAGGTACATGGTGGGATCTCTGGAGAACTCTGGGAACTCGTACAGCTCGTCCAGCTCCATCATATCAGGTCTGACACACAGGGCCTTCCCACACTCGTTCGGCTGATAGAAGGGCTGGAAATAGGGTGAGAGTCCAGGGACTACCGATGAACACACACACACACACACACACAATTAAAATACAAGTAAAATTCAAGCCAATAAACGCCCAAAAAGACTAAACAGGATAAACATGTGAACTAATATATATCAGCACAGTTCATCAGCGATTCATCACATTTAAACAACCGTTTCATATTATAAATGCTTTGTTCAAATATATAAATTAAGCTTTATATAATAAAATACATACAAATACAAATGCATACATTTCAAGAACTTGAATCTAAAAACTAGTTCATTGTTCTTGTTTGATTTTTTCGTCATATTCAAGTTCAAAGGTTTATTCAGAGGAGAGTCCAGAAATCAGAAAATTAGCCTGACTATGTCACACTTCGTACTTCCGCTCAATTTCAGTTCACTCCTGTGCTCAGTGTGAGACAGCAGGCTATGTTACAGTTTTTTCTCCTGCCGGACCAACTTAGCTCACAGAGGGTGGCCTTAGAGCCGTGACGTAGATGCTAAGAACCCAGTTTAAGATTGTAGTTTAGGTTAGGGAAATCTAACACCACAGCAGACATGGAGACACGGGAGGCTATTTGCTCTGTCAACTTTATCAACTGAAGCCCGAACAAGAAGAGTGTTTGGTCAAAATTGATCATTTTTGTTTTATGTCAAAAATCTAATAAGAAAAAAACCCATAAGAACAACTCTTTAAAGATCTCACTGTGAGGCGGAGCAGCTCTGCGGTGCTCGGGCGAGGCAGACGGGCTCATGCCCACACAGTCCGGGTAATAGGCGGAGAGGAAGGGACTGGCTGGACTGCCCTTTAACAGCGGAGGCAGGATGAGCATAGAGAGCCACCAGCTGTCCGTCACGCCAGCAACCCGCTGAACACACACACACACACCAGACGAGCCATCAGAGCCTCCCACAAACAGTCAGATTACAGCACAGCCAAAATGCCATGACTGGGTTAAATTTTGCTAAACTTATTATAAGTTTAGTAAGTTTATAATAACTTCTAATGTGGATAAACCCCGCATCCACAGAAGATCACCAACACCTGATTCTACATCCTGTTCAGCTTCGGCCGCCAGTTTAGTCCCGCACACCAATTCTTCATCACTTGTTTAGCCCCGCCCACTGACTCGAGTAAGGTATTTCAACAACACAAATTTACATGAATGGTAATCTTCTCTCGTCACGCGTTAGTTAGTCCTGTTTTGTGCGTCGTCTGTCATGAACACATTTCTGTTAGATTTTAAGAGACTAGAAGTAAGAAGTAAGGGTTGATGTTTTACCACGTCCTCTGGCTGAGTGCACGCATCACTTCCTTCCGCCTGCGGAACACAAGCACACAGGTGAGACAGCGGCTCAGGCTCCAGCTCAAGAGCATCAGTGGAGCGGCTTACCTTCACGCTGTTGAGCTTCATCCCGCAGCGGTACGACGAGGCCAGCGCAGTGGTCAGCAGCGTCTCTTTACTCAGCTGGCGCCACTTCCCACAGTCAGCATTAGTGCACTGAACCTGAAAAACACACGTGAGATCATAGCATCGACACGCCAGAGACAGCGCTACACTCCCACTCATCAACATTAGCTAACATCAACTAATAATACATTGTTACAGAACTTGTCAATATTGGTTTTTAAAAAGAATACAGCCTTCACAGAGTTCAAATCCAGGGATTGGTTTTTTTATGTTGCAGGATGGATTTAGTCTAATTCACCAAAAATCACAAGAAATACATTGTAATACCTCACACACATTACAGAAATAAATACATACACATACCTTTTTTTAGTTTTTAATGTAATTTTGACATATATTTAAATAATTATACAAACATATTTAACTATTTTTTATTTTAATTTTTTAGTACTTTAAATGTATATCTTGTTTTAAGCATGCGGTTTGTGACGTCAAGGTCATGGATTACAGTGAAATACCAAGTCTGAACTGATCAATGCTGTATACGTGTCTTCAGATAAACGTGTCTCACACTTCTTTATTTTTATAATTGTTTTGGGTCTGCACAGCTGCCATTAGCTGTTACACTGTGGCTCAGATTTGTTAAAAAAAAAAAAACATTGCATGCGCACTGAGATGATGTCACCAACTAAAAAAAAAAGAGTTTGTGACAAATCAGCTTTGTGCAAAATACTAATATTAACAGACACTTCTGATTTTAAAAACATAATAGTAAACATTGACATTAACACGAACAAAGATTAATAAATGCTGTGGAAGTATTCACACAAGTGTTACCACATTAACAAAGCTAATTACTCTAATAAGCATCAGACCACGCTGCTCTGCATGAACACTGTTCAGTTTGGATTGTTCTGATGTTGACTGTGAAGGCTAGGGTGTCGTCTATGTAGGCGTCTCACCCAGTAGGGCAGCTGTTGGTCGGCCATGAAGGCTTTGAGGCTGGGCTCGCTCTTCCCATTGCTGGTCCAGACCCTCTTCCAGGAGGAGAAGGTCTCATATCCGTCTTTATGACTGCAGGAGCACAGGCGTGATTAGCGAGACATGCAGCAGGCATTAGCCTCATTAGCATCGGCACTCACTCACCTCCTGTAGTAATGATCGAAGCACTCGTTACAGAAGTGCTCGCCACATGACAGGTGATACCAGCGAGACGTGTAGCCGTTTTTAGCACACCTGAAGAAGACAGACGAGTGGAGTGATTAGCAGAAAAACACACTCCATACTAGATACAGCAGATCACACGCAGTCACACTCTCTCTCTCACACACACACACCTCTCAGACGCGCTGGCGAAACACACGGGGTATGTCGCTGGACATCCGGATTTCTCACACTTTCTGAACTTCTTCTCAGATTGATCCTCTTCTTCTCCAGTCTCTGGCGCTTTCCTTTTCACCTGCAACCCAAACACACAGTCTCACACACACACACACTGACAGTTCTATGGATGCTGCGGTTTCTCTCACCTGTGCTGCAGGTGTGCTGCTGCGGCCCCGCCCACCAGAGTCTGGCCCGCCCACTGCTGCTGCTGACCGCTTCCTGCCCCGACACCGCCCGCCTGCTCAACAAACACACTCTCACAGATAAACACCTGGGGCCTCATGTATCAACGCTGCGTACGCCAGATGTCACGCTCATGTTGGGATTTACTAACAATGAAATGAACGTGAGAATGTGCGTTGGTTCACGTCAAGTTCATGTCTGGCGTACGCAGAGTTTTTGTGCGTATTTGCTTTATGTCCATTGGCGACTCCTAGAGGCAATTGTTTTAAATTGCTCACTACTATCAAAGTACCAACACATGTGGAAAACATCGCTATTAATGTAGAATTGGTAAAATGGGTTAATTGACACATTATTT
>JAUCMU010000126.1:2222152-2234693 GCA_032275025.1 Enteromius treurensis
TTACTAGGTATACGTAAACTTCCAGGCAGGTAAGTTGAGGCAAGTTGGAGCTAAACTCTGCAGGACACAGGCACTGTAATAATTTTAATGATTATCAGCAGTGCAGTGAGATTCCAGATCGAGGGATTTTACAAAATCCCTCCACTCTTTGAGTCCCTGCTTTGCAGCATACCTCGGGTGCTACCATGCTCAGGAAGCCATCGTGCTATTGCACCATTTCACATGTAAGAGATGTTGCTGAACTTTTTTTCACTAATGTTTCATATTGTTTTTATTGTTGTCATACATTTTTCTTGGTGGAAGCAGTTAAAGGGTTAACACAGATTCACACTGAAAACAGCTGCTTTAAACTGTAATAATATTTCACTATTTGAACTGTATTTTTGATCAAATGCAGCAAAACAGATTTCACTGACCCCAAGGCTTCGAGTCCTAGGTGATCTGTCTTCGGGGAGTATTGATGGCTGGGTGTTTCAGCTGTTACAGACACGTGTGTATGAAAACATTCTTCTGAGACTGAAGCATCGCTGTGGAGACTCAAACACTTAGATCTCCTGAGACTCATTAGCTAAATCTACACAATCACAGTAACGAAGCTCAGTATCAGAGCTGGAGCTCGCTGCTTGAGGATGGCTGTGGATTTCAGTGGAAGCTGGAAGCTCTATGAGCAGGAGAACGCAGAGGAGTTCCTCAGAGCCGTCTGTGAGTCACATCACTTCATACTGGAAGATTTACAAACACAAATAATGTTCTTCCTCAGTGTTTGAATCTTGTTTTCCAGTACAAATATCTTAACATGAGTGTTTGAGGAGCACAATAACCAGATCTTGTTTACTGTATCAACATTGAAAACTATCTGCTAAAGGGGTTCAGAACAGTAATTATGTTTTGTCTTAAAGTTGGGTTTAATTAATCAGTTGGCAGATGTTTTTTACGCTCTTCTAATATCGATGCCTTTTTCAAAAAAACAAAACATAATCTCTTAAGCTATTTTGTTTTTGTAATAAAAGTATGTTGATTTAGGGATGTTTAGATATGTCAAATGCTGAGGAACAACACTGATTTCTCAGTGTTGCAGCACTTGGCAAGTTTTTCTCTGGTTTATTCCTGTAAATGTTCTTAATGTCTTCTATGAGCAGCTGCTCCAGCGATTTACATCAAAATGATGAATGAAGTCAAACCTCTGACCACCATTCATCAGAACGGAGATGAGTTCATCATCTGTGTGAAAACTCCTCTGAGGAGCAACACAAACAGCTTTACTATCGGCACTGAGAGCGAGTTCAACACCATGGACGGGCAGAAGATCAAGGTGATTCATTCAAAAGATTCACTGAGGAAGATTTGATCGATTAAAGACACACATGATGGGTCAAACTGAGGCTTTGTCAAAATACCCTCACTTGCAGTCCTGCACTTGACCCCTTAACTATTTAAATGCTGTATTTCCTGTTTTTGGCTCAAGTGTTGAAGTGGGTGTGAAGATCATGCATTATTTCTGACCTCATGAGACACCCATTTAGCGAGTCCATGTTCATCCACTGGCATCAAGGCAATCAAGGCATTTTTTCCCCAGACCTTGCAAGATGTCGCTGAAAACTTTCCAGTGTAAGTTAAATAATTACATGTAATTTACTGTTTACAAATCACTTAGTTTTTTTCCATCTAAGAATAACAAAAAAATATGAACTTAAATTTAAATACAAATGTTCTAACAGTGATGTTTATTGTTCTCAGACAAAAACTTAACAAACCATATTTTCCAGAAAATATGTTTTACATACTCTAATTTCAGAAATCAAAGTTAGGTCAGTAGTGACCGTGTCAGAGCGCCGATGTGTTCTAAGGTAAGAAGAAAAACATTTAGATAGAGACTGGAGTTGTATTTACCTTATTTAACACAAGCCTCATATAATGGCAATCAGCAGACAAAATTGGAACAGTCAGGACTCCGGTCCCAGGTTCACTACTGTGCAGACGCAGACTCTGGTCCCAGATCCTCTACTGCGCAGACGCACACTCCCGTCCCAGGTTTAGTACCGTGAGATGTAGACTCCATTCCTAGGTTCTCTACTGTGCAGACTTCACTTTGCTTCAATGGAAGTGAATGAAGGCGCGTCGTCTATCTTTTTTAGTCTGTCACAAAATGATTCACTGTTTCAAAGCATGTGAATGTAAACGATCTGCAAAGTTAAAACCTGCACGATTATAAAAGTGTATGTCTCCCAAAATAATAAACTCATTAGTAATTTGAAATACATTCTCATAATTTCTGCCTGTGCTCTACGCTGGCAGGTGTTCTGTCCTACCTCATCAGAATTCCTATCGTAGCTCAAAATTATAGCTATATCTATGAATCAAAATGTGCTACTGCGGGTTTCTGCTTTGCGTCTGTGAAATAATTCAATGTAACTTCACAGAAGATTCTTGTCCGTCAGTCAAATGTCAGTCATTTTCATGGAGCTGGTCTCTGAGTATTCATGTATATACACATCTATCTAATCATAAGCAGAATTTTAAATTGTGTGTGTTTCAGGCCACAGCTCGTCTCATCGACGGGAAGATTGTGATTGAATCGGAGAAGTTCACACACGTGAGAGAGATCCAGGGCGAGGAGATGATCGAGGTCCGAGTTTCTCGTATCTGTTGATAGAACACATACTATAGCTCTGCTTACAGTTCATATAATATTTCTGTTTGTGTTTCAGACGTTCTCTGCCGGAAGCGCAACTCTCATCAGGAGGAGCAGAAGAGTTTAATCCATAATCGATCATCGTTTTTTTTTTTCTGAGCCAGTAGGCTACACTGTTGGTTTTATTTAAGGCTATGGTAAACAGGATTTAGTAATCCTGAAATTTGATATTTGGATCACAGTGATCCAACACAATGTTCCTTTAAAAAACTGTCATAAAAGTAAGATAGATCAGTCAATCCTGGATAGCAAAACATGGGATTTCAAAAATCCGGACCAATTTGATCCAGATTAAATTTTTTTAAAAACTGTCTCCAGAAAATCAATGTCATTTTCCATTAATCTGATAAAGCTGCAGCCATATTTCCATTACAGATTTGTGCAAATACTTGCAATATTTTAGAAAGTTCAATAAAAATAATAAAAAATACAGCGTTTCCATTAAAAGGAATTTTAGTTATATTTATTCAAAGGAGGTATATATGTGTTTCTTTACATAAGCAGCACAGAGAGATACCACAGAAACATTCGTGATGTGGCTAAAATAAACACATTGACTTCTCTATAGAGTGACCGTGTCGTACCAGAGCCGGACACCACAGACCTGTGCAGTGTAAACTGTCTGAGCATTAATGACAGAGAAAGCCAAGTCCAGTCACCTTTACTTATACATCGCTCTTAATAATACAGATTGTGTGAAAGCACTGAACAGTATCAGACTGCAGAATAGAGTGATGGTAATGTAGAATGACAAGATTAAACACTAAAGACGTTTTATTATTGAATTCAGAGACATCACTGTAGATCAGTTTAGTTTAAATAATACTGTATCTGTTCATTAAAATCAATGATAATCGCTCGAAATTAAGTGTCCCCAACTAAGCAAGCCAGAGGAGACAGAGGGAAGGAACAAAAACTCCATCTGTGAAAAGAATAAAAGAAAAAAAAAACCTTGGGAGAACCAGACTCAGTTAAGGCCAGTTGCACTCTGACCAGACCAGACCAGCAATTCAATTCCACCCGCAGAAGATCTGATCAAAGTGTTCTTTGCCCTGATGACCACCGAGGTCTTTATTGGAGATCTGTCTCTGGAGCTCATCTAGGTGTCCTGGTGTCCATTTCCATTGCAGTTTTGCGAAAAATATTCCTTTTTTAAATTGCCTGAAAAACCACCTCATGTAAGTGTATAAACTTTTTAGCGATATAGGGGAGTTTTTGCGAAATTGACATGGTTCTATTAGGCGTATTTTCCATTTTAATTTGCACAATTTGAAGTGTAAAGGAAACGCAGCTAGTGTTTGTGAGTGGAGCTCTTCTGTGTGTTCAGTCTTTAACAGGGAAAGCTCTATCTCTGCTGATGTAATCTATGCAAACAGTTCTGTGTCAGCAGCACCATACGCAGATACGCTCTTCACGTTGTTTATGGCTTTATCTGTTGTTGACGTATGTGATACTCTCCAAAACGGTGCTTTAGGGCAATGCAGAGATAAACTGTTGAATAAAGTTATTTTTGTTTTCTTTGCCCACAAAAAGTGTTCTTGTAAAATCTAGTGGATCTTTTGTGTTTTGTGTCTCAGGTTCAATGACACAGGCAACGCAGAATTCTCAGTCAGTAATCAGCTAAATTTACACATCATGTTTTGTAATGGTCTCTTGGAAACCCCCACCGAGGGGGGTACTGACAAAATGACTGGGTACCAGGTGCTGTACACAGAGAAAGCTTCTAAAAGTGAATTGTACCAAACAGAACCATGCATTGGAAAAGCACCAGTGGACCGTTTTAATGATGTATTAGTAATGATGATATATTTCATGTTAGGGTACTCTGATATGATAAAAAATATCTTATTTGTGCTCCGAAGATGAACGAAGCTTTGGACCGACATGAGCGTGTGACTGAGTCAATGAATGACAGAATCTTCCATTTTAGAGAACTGTCCCTTTAAGGCGTGCAATGCAGTGCTGGAGCGCGTCTCTGGGCGGCGCTGCGGAGTAAAGCGCTGCTGTGGAACGCTTCGATGCTGCCGAAGTAAAAGCGACACAGAACCGCGTGGAGCGAGGGAGATTTTAGATCGGAATTATCCTTTAAAGTCATTTATAATTAGCGTTAACAAGCATAAGAGACTTTAATCACAATTATAATGTCTCGGTACATGAGACCACCGAACAGCTCTCTGTTCGTCCGTAATATTTCCGACGAGTCCCGGTGAGTCAAACTTTATTCATTCGAGCTTCCATAAGAGCTCACATATCGCTTTTGATATGTAATTAACGTTAATTAAACCGATGTCTCTGGGCAAATCTGTTTAATCTGTCTGTTGTAATACTGTATTTCCGATGCCTAACATTGCGTGTTTGTATGGGTTTTATTGTGCTTCGCGCGCTCAGCTCACGCGCGGCGTTTTGCTCATCCTCATCATCCTCATCCTCATCGTAGTAATTATTTTAATATTTATTTAGTTATTTATGTTTGACTGTTTGTTTTTTTAACAAGTGGTTATTTTCATGTGTTGTAAAGTAATTGCATGCATTTCAGGAACCAAAGTTAGCGGATTTATCACACATTCAGATAATCAGACTGCTTATGTTTGTTTTTTTCACAGTCACTCAATAAAAGCTGTTTGAGCAGAAAGACTGATCCATAAAGCACCATTATTATGCATGATCATAAACACAAAGATAAGATCTCGAAAAGACTGTTTGCTTCATGTTATGAAGACTTTTGTTAAACTGAGGCTTTAAAGGAATATTCTGGGAGAGATTATTATAAAGATGAGAGAAATTACATTACCTAGAAAAGAAACTGACAATGAATGGAGCAAAACAATCTCTAGATGTTAGTTTCAGTTTCATTTCTGTGTAAATTACAAGTTTACAGTTAAGTCATGATGTTGATTTAAAATAGTAAAGAATTAGAAATAAAATGTAATAAAAAAACTTAGATTGTTGTTATGCAATGTTTTCCAGCTCATTTGATATATTATATCAGGCATCTTTTTTCAAGTACGATAAACATTTTAAGAAAAGATGCTTTCTTACAGTGAGCTTCATGTCTGCTCTTAACTCTTCTCGGCGTAATTCATTCGTCTGTTTCTTTCGAGGATGAATTCTGTGTGTCTTTTAATCAGGACTAACCTGCTGCAGATGTTGTAGAACAAGTTTACCTTGTGATTAACTCAGAATATTGCTTTAAAACACCCGGCCCTCAGCGTTTCATCTCCTTTAAAGAGACACTTTGGCCAATAATGATCGTTTGCTGTATATTTACTCTTGCTCAAACCATCCGAGTTTTGTTCTTCAGAAAAACAGAGAAGAAGAAGATGGTGATTCAGTAAATGTAAGTCAATGGGTACTGGCACAAAAAGTGATATCAAGCAACAGAAAACAAATCCTGACGATATATTGAGGTCTTATGAAGTGGAACTGAACATTATTTACAACATGACTGTAATCCAGAGCCTGATGTGTTAGACATGGCTAAAGTCTTAGGTTTAAGAAAAAAATACACTTCCATAATGTACTTAAAGAAGGGATGCACAATATTATCAGATTTGAAAAATGATGCCGATAAGTCTCGCTGACAGGAAGAATACATTGGGACTGCAGCAACTAACGATAAAAGTGCGCGTTGTTTCAACATCGGTCCCCTAAGAGAGAGTCTTCTCAAAAACAGAACGAATAATTCCAGCGAGGATCAGCCCAACCAAGTCTGACCCGCTTCACCCTACACCAGTGAGTTTGGGTTCTAGTGTTCTCCACTCTACTGAAAACTCTGCATGTTTTAGTGTGAAAACTCAAGGGTAGTGTTTGGGACTCAGGAGACGATGTCGTGGTTCCCACGTTCTCTCTGCGTATCTTTGACGACTCTGTAAACAATAACATCAGGCACGTTGTTTACTCAAAGATAAGTGTTTGTAGATTCTTCATTCGATCGTTCCAAACACACAGACACGTCTGCGATTGAAACAATAAGCAATCCGCATACACATATCTCTACGTGTTCCTGCACGAGTGGTCATGTGACGAGGTTTAGGTCGTTTCTGAAATGCAGTGAAACGCCAGTGTGAACGAGGATCTTTTTCATTCGAAAACACACTACTAGTGATATTTCTGAGTGCCATCCTCTACTAAAATGACTTTATTTGATTTGTTTTCTATGGTTCTATGTTCAATTATTCAATTAAAGTTTTTGGTTGTTTTGTTTATTATATATATATAGCGTATCCTAAGTCTGAGGCTCTGGATTACAGTAATAATGTTGTAAATAATGTTCAGTCATTTGCACAGAGTGATCGTTTTGTTTCATAAGACCTCGGTAGATCACCAGGAGACGCAAGGACTCGTTCTGGGTTCCTTGACTCTGAAAGGATTCACCGCTGAGCACCGGTTCTTCTCTCCTCTGCTGAAGAACAAAGCTCTCCTGGTCTGGGAAGCCTGAGTAAACCAGCAGGGTGCGGGAGTGTGTCCGGGGTTGGTTTGGGGGCTCTCTCAGAGAGTGAGATGTTATTTCTGGTTCAGGCCGGAGGATCTGCGCAGAGAGTTCGGCCGATACGGGCCCGTGGCAGACGTCTACATCCCCCTGGACTTCTACTCACGCCGGCCGCGGGGATTCGCCTACATTCAATATCCTTTGACTGCAGTTGTTAACCCTGATCTCTCTGTTGTTGCCCAGACTGTGCAGCGGCGGCCCCTGGCGGAGCCCGGCACAAAGACACAGGTACAGAGCCCAGTAGAGTAGGACTAAAGACAAGACAAAGAGGCAGAGAGAGAAACCAAAGCTGTTTAAAGCTCCGAGAGACAGAGGCATATAAAGAACGTAAAGATGAAGGTTAAGGTAACTCCAGTATCCTCTGATTCACGACACAAGCTGTGTTCATGTGTGGGGCTGGGTCTCAACATTTCTCATTCACAAGCTTGTGATTTCCTTCAATCAACAGTTAGATTTAATTTGATTCAGTGTGGATTAATTTGGACGCATCAGGTGCAGTACATGCTAAATAATCTCAGCTGGGACTACATTAATATAAAAGCTGAAGACTAAAGTGATTAGTAGGCTATACAACTGCTAAAATTACACTTAAGTGTTTACAATAATAGTTACTATTAACATTTAAATAGTGGCTGTCGTAAAAACTGAACAGGTTTATTCTGATGCAAATGAAACGTTTAAGAACAGTGGGATTATCAAAGTGTTATTTAATGCATATATTTAGTAAAATGCCCCTCTTTACAGTAGGGTTGGGCCGATAGACATCTCGTCAGTAAAGCCGGTTCTTGGATTAGAGTTAAATCTCCATCAGCTGTTTTTAAAAGGAACGGCAGCTTACACACAGAGCCGTAGATCAGTGAGAAGCTATGTGTTGAGTTTTGCGAGTGATTCAGTGGCGCAGCTTCTCCGTGATCTACAGCTCTCTGTATAAGCTGCCGTTCCTTTTGAAAACAGCTGATGGAGATATGGCAAAAATTTATATCACAATATATTTCTTAATTTTAGTCGATACGATATAATTCCGATATCGATATGAACACTATTAAAAAGCCTCAGGAAAAAAACTGCTGAGGACACACAATGGATGTCTGCAAACTAAATTTGTAAAGTATATAATACCTCCAGGCTCTTATTAAAATATATATATATATATTTTAATATAAAAACAGTACAGTAGTTAACAGTAGTTAATTAGCCTTTACAAATAAGAAATGTGAAATAAACTATCAAATAAAGTCTTTCGAGTCGTTCGGGGTTTTTTTGGCTTTAGGGGCTGTCACGTGATGAACGAACAACTCAAAGACGAAGACTGGATGGATGACCATATCAATTCTCTTTCCGGATCTGACTGTATTTGATCTGTCACGTCACGTTATGAAAGAACGACGTTAAACCCAAAGACTCGAAACAGGTGAACTAATTCCAGTAAGAACTTTGTGCAATGAATCACTCCCCGAGACGACTCGTTCTTCCCGAGTCACATTAAAGATTTGTTTAAAATGAACGAATCGTTCAAGAACGACCATCACTATTTCACACCACTGAATCAGTGTTTCCTGTCTTATCAGTTTTATAAACTTATAGTTTGCCTTATTACTTATGAAAGCTTGTTCATCCACATCTGTATTACATTCAGGGGTTCTCATTTCATTGCTAAAACTTTCCGCGACGGAGCTTAACCAAACCAAACCTCTTTCTGATGGCTGAGCGCTGAACGTCATTCAGTGACAAATGCTAATGTATAAAACTATTATATATTCAAATGTATATCGAAATATCGGAAATGTGTTTAAAAATCATATCACCGTTATTGAAAAAAAATTATATCGCTATATATATATATATATATATATTGATATCGAATTATTGTCCAGCCCTAGATGGAGATTTACCACTCATCAAAGAACCGGCTTAACTGACGAGATGCGCATAATATATCCTTCAATATATATCGCCCAGCCCTACTATCAGGAATACAAATGTAAAGTTAGGTGTGTGTACGTGCCGCTGAGGTAGAGATTCCTGGCTCACGAAAAAAAACTCACTTTGAGAAAACAGCCTTTAAACGATTTACTGTAATTCAAATCCGTTGAGACTAATAAAGTGCTATAAAAGAAACTCTTGAATGTCTTTTAGGTGTTTTCTTTAAACTTGCCTGAAGAAAAAAAAAAAACACTTCATGATAAATCAAAAAACCCAAATCTCAAATTTGACAGATGCATAAAAAAACAGAGAAACTGAGAACAGGCCCGACTAATCAATTCTTGGCATGTAAGATTGAATATCATTTCACAAAAATGAGAATCGATTGAAATTGAAGAGAAATATATTTTTTACCCAGCCCTACTGGTCTGAGTATATGTCTTTTAATGTGTGAGCATGCGTTTGTGTGTGTGTTTGTTTGTGTGTGGGTGTGCGCGTGTGTGTATAAGAGTGAGTGTGTGTTTGTGTGTGAGTGTGAGAGAGAGAGAGGAGGCTGTTCGTTGGAGCCCTTAACAGCGCAGCTGGTTCGAGGATGTCCGAGATGCAGAGGATGCCCTGCTCAATCTGGACAGGAAGTGGGTCTGCGGCCGACAGATTGAGATCCAGTTCGCTCAGGGAGACCGCAAGAGTGAGTGTGCGCCACATGAGAGCAGACTGATGATGAATCAATGCAGGATTGTTTCTGAGATGTTCTGAATGCATGTTGATTCTCTCTGGAGTTGATTCTGTGGTTATATTTGAACAGCAGATGGCGCTCTGCTCTAGTTTTTTCACACACTCAGATGCAGAAGAAGAGCCCTGAAGGGTCTGTAGTTTCACCTCGGCCCAGAAGGCTTTTATGACTCAGATTTATGAACACAGCGAACACCCCTGTGTTTCGCTTCAGCCATTTCCAGTGTTTTAAATGCTATTTTTAGACTGAAGTATGTGTCATCTGCTGCTCAACACTACACACAGAATGCACTGGAGAGAGAATCAAAGATTATTTCTGGATTGGTGACAGATCTGTCTTGTGTTTGTCAGCACCGGGGCAGATGAAGTCTAAGGAGCGTCAGTCTCCTCGCAGCTCACGATACGAGGACTACGATCGGCGCAGACGCTCGCGCAGCCGCGACAGACGCAGATCACGCAGCCCATCCTACGACAGACGCCGGCACCGGTCCCCGAGCCCTAGAGAGTGAGCGAGTGAGCATCACAGCATCTCTGAGTCTGCGGAGCAGGACACTGACCTTGTGCTTCTCTCAGCAGGTCCAGAGGAAGAACACACCGCAGACGCAGCCCAGAACACGACAGGTATGCCATGATCACCTGAGCTCACTCGTTACTATCCTCTGCACCAGGGATGCTCAGATCTTCCCCGGGAGGTCCGATCCACTGCAGAGTTCAGCTACAACCCTGATCAAACCCACCTACCTGTGATTTTCTAATGATTTAGATGAACTTGGTCAGGGTTAGAGCTAAACTCTTCCAGGGGAAGGTTTGAGAAACCCTGCTCTACAGCACGGTCTGTCTGAATACTGCGCTGTGATTAGCTGCCAGCTCTGCAGTAAAACCCTTTAATGCACAGGGCAGCTTCACGTCTGTTTAATCACCGCTTCATATTAATGAGCTGCTTTAACTGATGCACACACACATCACTAAATCACGCACTTGTCAACACTTCCATGTGACTGTTGTGAATAAAGTAGCCTAGCTCAGGGTTTTTCATTTGGCGGCCACTTATATGAATCCTTTAGTCTTTCAGTTATTACACAGATTACTGACAAGCTACAGAAGATCACGTTCAGTTTTGCAGATGATCCATTTGTATTCTAAAAAAAAGTAAAGAATGTTTTTATACTTCAACTATTTCTTGCTCCGAATTTTTATTTTTTTTTTTCAAGTCACTTTTCTTGGATTTTTCGTGGTAGAGAATGTTGCTGATAGGGCTGGTCCGAATACCATTTTTTGAGCTTAGAGTATTTGGTAGTGATCAACATCGAATATTCGAAGCTTCTGTTGGAGGGGGCTCTAATAAAGGTAGAAATCTCTCTGTGCGTGTCTGTTTGTTGCATTTTTATGTCAAGAACCGTTCATCCAACTGCTGCGGACGCAAGGGAGTACAAAGTCGCGTTTTTGTGTAATATGGATACAGGCAAGTCACGACACTTTCAGAATGAATAAAACTTTAATAAATGACAGGACAGCACGAGCCGAAAGCCGGGCGTTACATTATTTAAGAACAAACACTGCACTATAATACAAAACAATAACAGGTCAGGTAGCCCAACATTTATCAAACAAACAAATAACTCCCAAATTATTAGCACAGTAATTACTGGCGCCGTAAAGAGTAGGCTATTTAAATAAAAGAATGACGTGGGCCGGGCCTCGGGCCTGTTTTAGGCTTCTCCTTATTTTTATATTTTAGACATCCATCAATTAGTGATTCAAATATTGCCATGCGGAGCCGGTGAATACAACACGTTTGTCCCTCCGCAGATAGAGAGAGAGCAGCCGTCAGTGCAGCTGAAGAGTGCTACGTTCACATGCACACAATAATCCTGACACTGCAAAAGTATTTATCATGAATGTGTCGGGGCAAAACAATAGGAAGACATCTGAATTATTACTCATTCTGAGTCCGTGTCGCAAAATGAATTTCCTGATTTTCCATCTCCTCATAGACGCGCCTAAAGACAAGTCATTTATACCGAGTATTTAATTTAATTAATTCGTTTTTGTTTTCGTTCTTTTTATGTCGTTAAGTGGTAATTTAAAGTTTTTTATAGATATATTTATCAAGTTTTTTCATTGAGTTTCGGCTCATTTTGTGAAGCGCTCCTGTTCAAGACGAGAAGGCAGAATGCGCTTGTTTTCCTTATTTTATAAAGGAACACAAATAAAAGTAGACCCTTTCCAGTTCTGAATGAAATATTACTCTTACCTTTATCAGAGAAAATTAAGGCGAAGGCTATAAAATCCAAGTGCATTTATCTCCTACAAGAACGCGCTTTATAGCGTCATCTCTGCACAAACCATGTCGCACATTTATTCTTTTACTGTTTAACGCTTAAACATTGTTATATGTCTGAATTGTTTTAGCATGCCTATCGATTTTTTTAAGGCAAGTGGTGATGACCTGAGAAGGCTAAATTGATCAGTCATATTTTATGATCAGCTCTCTGTCTTCCGCTCGCCGCTCAGTACTTTAAAAAACATAAACTTATATTTAACGAACAAAATTAGACAAAAAATGTCTAAATTAGCTTAATAAAAAACAGATAAAAATATAATCATTCTGTAAAAAAAGACAGAGAGCTGATCGTGGTTGTATCTCATTATTAGTGCTGTTGGATCTTAGCGCTGCGTTCGACACTATTGACCACAACATTCTC
>JAUCMU010000127.1:0-23767 GCA_032275025.1 Enteromius treurensis
TGTCAGTAATCAGGTGAGTGTGAGCGTGTGACTGGTGGCTGCGTGTTCTCCGTATCCACTGATCCCGGTGCAGGTGAAAGTGACGGTGTGACAATTTTATAATCTTTTTATATCTATTTTTATATTTATTTTATTTATTTAATTATGTGGTCAATTGTCATAATTTGGAAGCTTCATATTTATTTGTTTACTTATATTCTATTTTATTAATTTATTATTTAGTTTTATATTTTGAAATATTTATATTTTATTTTATTTCTTTTTTAATATTCTTTTAATTTTTATAATAACTACAAACCATTCCTTTTTCATTATATATTTTTTTTATTTAATTCATTTGCATTTAATTTTTTTATTACCTTTTTGGTGAACTGCAAGCTATTTATTTTTATTTATTTTTTATTACTTTATTTATTGTTTTTGTCTTATACCTTTATTTATTTATTTAATATTTTTATTTATTTATTTATTTTATTATTTTGATTTTGTGGCAACATTCAGAACATTCCTTCATCTCTGTGATTTCTTGCCAAAAGGAGTTTTTATTGCTCATGGTTAGCTCAGGAGGTTTATAGAGTTTTGTTTCTTTTGATACGTTTCAAATCTTATGTTGTTCTTCAAATTCAAAGACACACACAAACAGTGGAGAGCAGCTCAAATAATTTGATGAGAAACTCTATTTTGATTACAGTAAGGTATATTTTGAATATATACGGATATATGGCGCGGATGCATTTTAAAAGCATTTAAAAACAAGTTTCCTTTCAAAATCTTGACTGTGCTAGTTGAATTGTGTCAGGCGAAGTTTTGGGAAAGGGTTTGTTTAAGACAAAAGAATCTAATAATTCATTCATAAGCTAAACAGCGGCCAGATGTTTCTGTTGTGTGTTGTTACGACATCAGCAGCAGCTGAGCTCCACTCGTCCAGCGTTCCTCCGATCCAGTCCGGCCTTCACACAGAGCAGTGTACTGACATTTAGCTGGTTTCCATGGTGAACTGGAAGCACACACACACACACACACAGGGTCGTGCGGTTTCGGTGCAGCTCTGAGGGGGCGTGGGGTGTGTCCCAAACGCCATTCAGATAAGTGTCTTTATAAGAGAGAATGTGCAGAACAACACTAGTGAGATCTCTGTAGCTCTGCCATGACAGTCATGTGATGAACCTGAGAGCCTCGTTCCCACCAGAGATGATAACAAAAATAACCTGTTTTTACTTCAGTGAAATGTTAAATATTTTAGTTTGATGTTTTTATTTATATTTTGTATCTTATAGTACTGAATTATATTTCTGCAGGAGTTAAGATTCACTTTTTGAGAATAGAAAAGGACTTTTCTGACTTAAATCTTAAACGTACAGGTCAGCTTTTTAAAACCTCGGTGTGTTTCACATATTCAACTATTTCTAATTTTGATTATAAAAGTTTACCTAACATTTCTATTCTATTCATTTTAGTACTTTAGCACTGCCAGCAGAATATGTCTAATGTTCAGTGATGTTATGTACGTAAGTTAACTTGACATTTTGTTCTTGATTTTATTATTGTGACGAATGCTCAGAGACGTTCGGACCCATTTGTTTTATTACAAGTTTATTCGAGGTCAGACAGGCGAGCAGGAATAAACACTCAGAAATGTAGGCCGGGGCAATACAAGACTTGGCGTTGGCTGCTAATAAGGGCTGGGGTAATGAGGCACACCTGGGCCGGTGATCAGTGCTAGTTACGGGGCATGATAGGAACAGAGTTCAGAGAGGGAGAGGGTTCCCTCCGGTGGCCGTCTGATAGAACCACAGAGGCCAGATTTGTGACAATTATATTATATTCTCTATTCTATTCAATTTTAATTTAGTTTTATTCTCTTTTCTGTTCAAGTTTACCACTGAACATTTAACATCTCTATCCTGTTCTATTCCATTCTAGTCTAGTCCACTTTAATTTAGTTTTATTTATGTACTTTAGTATTTCCCGCAAAATATTTCAAATTTTCAGGGATGTTATATAAGTTAAAGTTTACCTTACATTCAATTCTCTATTTTATTCAACTTTAATTTCGTTTTATGAATTTTTAGTACTTTATTATTGCAACCAACATATTACAAATATTTTTAAGTTCACCTTTCCTTAACGTTGCTAGTCTATTCTATTCTATTCAGCTTTAATTTAGTTTTATTTATGTACTTTAGTGTTTCCAGCAACACATTTCTAATTTTCAGTGAAGTTACATTAGTTCATGTTTACATTCTATTCTGTTCTGTTCTGTTCCATTCTACAACTCAAGCCTTTCACATCAAATAATCAGATCTGCTTCACATTTATTTATCTTACAGTTTTCACTCTTACTGTCTGTCTTCTGTTGACTGAAGGGAGGATCACTCTGAAGGGTGACTTCTGAGAAGAATGATTTCCTGTTGAATCGGAGATGTGCATAATGTGAGGGCTTTGGCTGTTGTTTGTGTTTTTTATAGTCTGATCTCTGTCGTGTAACAGTGTGTGTTTGGAGTCGGCGGTACTTTAAGACGTTCCTCAGCGTCTTCCTCCTGACCGTCACGCTGGGAATCGGGATGCTGGCCGCCGTCCGACAGCTTCTGAGAGCCAGAGACTGCTCGTGGCAGTCCAACCCTGAGCAACCGTTTGACCACAGCCGGAAGGTAATGTGTGTTCAGTACGAGAAAACTACAGGCGAGTTCAGTTCAATAGTATTGATTTATTTAGTCATTGACTTATATTCCCCAGACAACATCAAATTCACAAATTCAAAATAAATATTCAGGAAAATAATAATAAAAACAAATCATAATAAAAATAACAAAACTAAAACTACAAAAGAAATAATAATTATAAAATAATACGACTGAAAGCCAAAATGACAACACAACAATTCTTCATAATTATTTATTATTATTTACTTAACCTCATGTTATTCTAAATGTTATTTTAGTGTGCATATGAATAAAAAATATTTTTTACCAGTTGAAAACAAAAATGAAAAATTATGAAGAAATTATGAAAAAATTCTAATTTTCAATTAAGTGCTATAAGTTACTTTTTAAAATTCTATTTATGAAAATGCTCTTATATTCTATTAAGCTTTATATTTACTTTAGTTGAATTAATTCTATTTAGTGCTGCCCACAAAACGCCTCTAATTTCAATTACATTTTGTAAGTTTATATGTGGTATCTTTTATTTAGGTTTATTTCACTTTAATTTATACATTTAAATTATACTTCTATTCATTTTTGTTCTTAAGTACAGCTAAACATCTATAAAAAAATATTTGTATTTTATTTTACTAAATTAATTTGAATAGTTTTAGTGTTGCTTGCTCACCAAGACACCATGTATTTGTTTAAAAACACAGTAAAATTGTGAAATATGATTACAATTTAAAATAACTGTTTTCAATGTGAATATATAATTTAAAGTGTAATGTATTTCTGTGATGTTCAGCTGTATTTTCAGCATCATTACTCCAGTCTTCAGAGTCACATGATCCTTCAGAAATCATTCTAATATACTGATTTACTGCTCAAGAAACATTTCTGATCATTATCAGTCTTGAAAACAATTGTGCTGCTTCATATTGTTGTGGAAACGGTGATAGAGTTTATTTTTCAGGATTCTCTGATGAATGGTTTGGAGGAGTAGCATTTATTCTAAAGTCAATCTTTAATGACTTTTGGCTTTCTTGCTAAATAAAAGATGAATATCCCTTCGTTTCTGAACGCAGAACTCATACGTGCCTACGACCAACGAGAAGACGATCACATACAGGAGGGACCGTCTGCCCAATCACCCGCTCGAGATGCGCTCACAGGTGCCCAAGAAGCCCCTGAGCGACGCCTGTCAGTGATGATGATGAGGGTCAGAGGTCATCTAGAACCGAAGCACTACCTGAATGAAAACACAATCTTTCTCTTTAAGCACTTACTTCATGAGAGCAATATCCGGTGTTTTTCATTCCGTTTCTCATTTGTGATGTTAAATGGCATTAAATCTCTTGTCCTGAGGCCACACAGACGGTACTTTAGACGAGTTCACCTCAATAGGCCAGTTTTCTGCCGAGTTACTGTTTGTTTATGTGATGTTTTTTACTTGTTTTATTTTAATCGCCAAAATGATACAGTCTCTGGCTGTGTTTAGAATAGCGCACCTGCATACTGCGCATACTTTTTCTGAATAGTAAAAATGATTATTTTATTTTTATAAAATCAACCTAGTTTTGCTATTTTCTGCGAATGTTAGCCGCTAGGTACATAACAAAGTGAAGTAAGTGGGAAACATTTTACTGTAAAACGTGTTTATGAATATGATAATACGTTAAAACAATATAATAAGCAATAATGTCAAGCAGCATAACGGACTTTATACAGCTAAAATAAATGAAAGCGTATGATACCGGATGCCGCGCTCATTTAAAATAAAAAAAGCCGAGCCCGATGGCTTAAAATAAAGTGGATAAAGCTAGTGCTGTACAGTATGTTTAAGCAGTATGCTAGTACTCAATTCTGAACATATTGGATTAGTATGCCACCTAGTGTTCAACACAGGCTTAACTTAACTATTTTTAACAGCTTTAGCAGTGGGGTGTTTGTTTTGTAGTGAATGTGGCTCTGGGGATTATTTAATGTGTGAGTATTTAAGCAGTGATCTCAGAACTGTAGCCTAAGTTATTTTCCAGCACTTTTCCCAACTCAGATGATTTCCTGATACAACTGGAGTTTTAAAGGAACACGACACTATTTTATGAATCCATTCAGCCATCTCCGGGTCTGGCGGTAGCACTTTTATCTCCAGCTTAGCATAGAAACTGTTTGGTCATTTTTGAGCGGTATGCTAACGGTCTAATAAGGTTTGATGATCTATGCTAAGCTGCAGCTAAAAGTACTACCGCCAGACCAACAGATTGGCTGAATGGATTCGAAACCGTTTATCTCTAGGGGAGTTGGAAAATGAGCCTATTTTCAAAAATAATGGAGTGTTCCTTTAAGGAAGTTTCTTCCTACACTAGTTTACTGTATGTTTGCTTTGAGTTGTGTGCTGCTGGTCGGTATTTATATCTGTTGTCGTGTACTACTGAGGGCCTGTGTGTCCTGGACAGCGGCCCAATAACGCAGTGCGTGATGGTACGGACCCTTGGGGGTCACCATAGCATTCCTGTGGCTCTAATAAATCCAGTTTTAACACACTGTTTACAATGGGAGAACATTGAATATTTATTTTTTAGTATTTCTCTCTCTCTTTTGTTAGATTTTTTGTTTTTTTTTGTTTTTTGTGGACAGATCTGGTACAGAGCAATATTAGCATGTCGCACATTTCTTACTGATATGTGAATGTAAACATCACACCAGCCATTCTGGTCATGCTTTGTAGCCTGTTAAATGAAATAAATCAATAAAAAATATAAAATGTTCTTCAGTTGCATGGTGTCATCATTCAAATTCATTATTGTGAGTTGTGAATTTTTTTTTTTATAATGAATGGATTTATTTTGGCATGTTGTAATGTAAAAATACAGATTTTATTATTATTATTATTATTATTGTTGTTGTTGTTAGCCTAATTTTTTTAATCTACATGAAAGGTTAACAAAACTGTGTTTGCGTAGTAATGTTTAAACTTTATATTTTTTTAGCATACAGGTACAATCGTTTCCAAATTTTAAATCGACACAATACGAGTTAAAGGACTAGTTCGCCCAAAAAAATGAAAGTTTGGGTCAAAACAGCCTGGTTACAAACTTTTTTCAAAATATCTTCCTTTGTGTCCGGCAGAACAAAGAAATTCATACAGGTTTGAAACTACTCCAGGGTGAGTAAATGATGACAGGATTTTAATTTTTAGGTGAACTATTCCTTTAACATAAGAGGGGCGCGCCATTTATTTACTTTAAATGTACGCGGCTTCTGGCGTCATTCCTTTGCAATTATTTTACCGGTATAAAAGAGTCCCTTATGCTGCGTGATGTTTCTTATTGATTGTTATTAAATGCTTCCGCTTTGCAAAATGTAGTAAAGACGATAAATAGTACTGTTTCCTAATATTATAAGTTTCAGCTAGATCTGTAGTTCCGGCAGCGACCACCCAGAGGCCCCAAATACTCAGAAGAGCGATGCTCTGAACAAATGAATAAATGTCACTGCGTCACAGATTTGGAACTGAAACTTTGACCTCACCTTAGAAATTTAAGTTAGAAATAACTAGATATGACTGTCGTGTGAGTATTTTGTGACGCAAAGTCACTTCCAAATACAAAGTTCGTGCCAACCTCTTTTTTTTTAAATCGTGATCATACATAAAACGACATGAAATTTTAGATCATGGCTCATTAATAGTCTATAAATAAATAAATGCTAACATAATTTTATTAATATTAGCCTATTGCATTATGTATAATGCTATTTTCTATTTTAATGTAGTTTTTTCTATTATAACAGCTCGCAAAGACGCAAAACCAACAGAGATTTTTTTTAAGTTGGCCTGCTCTGAGTTCATTTCTATTTATTTCTGTTTATTGTGAATTAATTTAAAATATTTAAATTACTTAAATTCAGGCCAGTCTTTAACGTTGCGTACACTGTAAAAAAAATGTTGTGTGTAATTATGCAGCTGGTTTGCCAGTAACCTACTGTAGATTTATATTTTTCAAATGTATTGGCAAAACTGTTTAAATATACATGAACAATAAACAAAACAAGTCTTTTATCTTTACAGAATGATACTATTAAAAACAGCCTCATAAATAGCGTTCAAAAATTCTGTTTTCTCTGATATTGGTTCCCGGAAATGCTTAGCATGAGGCTGTTATTTTATTATAAAGATAAAGATTTGTCATGTTTAATGTTCATTTATCTTTGAACAAACTGACGCTAGCAAATAACATAAATATACTGTAAGTTACTGGCAAACAGCTGCGAATAATCCTGTAATTTCTACTGAAATATGCAGACGTCAACAGCGTTGAACACATATAGCGACTATTTTATGGTAAACCATCATCAACCCACAGATACTTCCCCCAAAAACAGTCCAAAGAGCCAAGTCATGTTTGACTTTATTACCTTAAAGTAAACGGTCAGTAAATACAAACACACATGCTCAATTAAATAATAATAAAACCAAAGGTAAACCAACTGATCGAATCGATTCAAACCTGAAATTATAAATATAAATCCAAAGTGCGACTCTGATAGACTTCAAAGCACAAATCAAACTCGATGATAAATAGAGTTTTAAGACAATCCTATGTACAATTTCACTTTGCATTGAGAAGAGTTCAGATTGACGGTCATATTAGATATCAACTGCACGACTAATGTACAAAAACCCACTTTTCATCTCCAGATTAGACTCGCTGGGTTACATACTTTCCCTTTCAAAGGAGAACAGAATAAAACAGTTCAGTTGGCAAGTACAGAATGATAAGACATTTGTGCAGCGGCTGAGGAACGAAATCCTTGATTTTCCCATTTAGTTAATAAAGTGCCTCAAAAGACCGGAGAATCTGTAGATGCAGAGCAAATATCATCTTTATCTGCACGAGGAGGTCATTTTCTTCACTGCATCCAAAAAGGACTATTTTAAATATCACCTGAGAGAGACCTTCTGCTGATTTACAGTCAAATACGATTACAAATTGGCGTCTGATAAAGTCACTGGCCTTCGCTTGATTTCACCGCGCACAGAAATGAATGCGCTCACATGTGAACACTCTTAAAAACAAAGGTTCTTTAATGAACACACATGGTTCTCTGAAGACCAAGAAACACTTTCTGTATAGATCTGAGTTGCTACACTCTTGAAAATAAAAGCTCTTTATTTGGCATCATTGGTTCCAGAAAGGACGTTTAACAAAGCCTTGTTTATAATGAGGGGGGAAAAGTGATTGAGATTTTTCAAACGTTCTTTGCACTCATAAAAAATGCTTTTAAGAACTTTTCACTTAAAATTTATTTGAGAAACACCATTGGGAACGTTTCATTTTAAGAGTGTTTATGCGGGTGGTTTTAACCCAACTTTGGGTCAGATATGGATTAACTTAGCTGTTGGGTTCAATTTTCACATACATTTTTTAACCCAAAAGTTTGGTTAGTCCATATTTGACTCGAGTTGATTTGAAACAACCTAGAGTGAAAATTAAGATGGCTTATGTTTTATAGGTTTTCAGATAAGTGTTTTGGGCTCGTAGGAGTTTGAGAATTAAAAAAAAAAGGAGTTGTTATTGGGCTCTTGGTTGAGAACCTTCATCTTTAAGAACGCGTGTTATGTCTTCTTCAGAGGCCGTTCTGGACGGGTTCTGTGTCGTGGATCATGTCGGGTGACTGGCAGGCCGGGCTGCCCGGTACACTCTGTTCGCTGTCGGTGTCGCTGCCCTTCTTAACCCCGCTGGAACCGGGCTCTCCGGCGCTGTGTGTTTTCACGTGTTTACTGAGATGGTCGCTGCGCATGAAGCGCTTGTTGCACACCGGACAGGCGAATCTCTTTTCCCCTGTGTGTGTGCGTAAATGCCGCTGGAGCTCGTCGGACCTGGTGAAGCGCTTTCCGCAGAAGAGCCAGTTACAAACGAACGGCCTCTCGCCGGTGTGCCAGCGCAAATGCGCTTTGAGATGCGATGTCTTTCCGTATACCTTTCCGCAGCCCGGGATGTGGCAGCTGTGGAGGCCCTTTCTACGCAAACTGGCCCCTGAGGGCCCCAGGCGCTCCGCCTCTTGACAGTTTGGACAGTCGCAGGTCGCTCTGCCGGAGTACCGCCGGGTGGATGAGCGCGGAGACCCGGCTAGCACTGCTCCGTTAGTACCTGGGCTGGTTTCTGGGTAAGTGGCGGATAAAACCGGTTTGAATCCGTCCATCAGGTGCTGGCCGCCCGTGAGGAGATGCGGAGACGGACTGGCGCTGAACGCGGAGTGAGCGAGGGAGGAATAATCGGAGTTGTATCCACCCAAGGGTGAATGTAAAGAGCTCTGGAGCGCGGCGCCGTTCGCGCTTTGAACGTCAATCCAACCGGTGCCCACATCCCACCAAGAAGAGCCGCCACCGGCGCTCACGTCCCCGGCGGAGATGCCAGCGTGCGTGGATTTGAACCACGTCTCATAAGGATGCGCGACGCTCATCCTCGGATAAATCCCCTGAAGAGTGTCCACTTTGGAGATGAACACGGACTGCGCGCTCGCGTCCTGAGAGCTGTTGGCCACTGAAGTTTGAAACACGGGGTAGTCGTTTCCAAACGGGCTGGTGGAGGCGTTGGTGCCCGTTAAGGAGAACGAGTTGTTGGCGCTGAACGAGTCGTTCCGCTGCGCGCCGAACGGAGAGAGAGAACAGCTGCTGGGCGCTGCGCGCTTCCACGGGTGAAAACCTCCTTTTCCAAACGAGCCGCTGTCCGGAGAGGGACTCGAGCTCCCGATTTTGTTACAGGTCGCTGCTAACATGGCCAATGGAGTGGATCCACCTCTCGGTTCCTCCTGTAACCGTAAACACATTCGCATTTACACTCAAGGCGCTTTTATTCAAAGCAAAAATAAGAGCAGAAAATGGCAACAAAATTGGTTATAAACAATGCCAAACATATTATTTAAAAGCTAATAGGAGATCAAGGACTTTTCCCTTCAACACATAGATCAAAACACGGTCCATTTAGACGTGAAATAGTTTCCGTTTTGCAAGTATTCCTGGAATAAACTTTTCAGAGTTGATTTGTTCGTGGGAATAATGCAATCGAAAAATCTTAAGGAACTAATTCCTTTTGCATTAAATTGATTTGCTCTGAGACAATGGAATTAGCTACAGTTATACAAAGCAAAAAGTTGCAATAGTTTAAACTCAGTACTTACCTCGCTAATAATATTCTTGCATTAACTGTTCAGAATCTGTTTTGTCACTAGCAGTCATTTTAATAAAATAAAGCTTGCTTATAGAACCAAAAAGAACCTTCTATGTTTTTGGTGTTTTTAAAGAACCCAGGAACCAAAACACCGAACTGAAGAACCTAATGAAACATCAGTATTTTTTTACTATCCAAATTAGTATTATTATTTTAATAATCACAGGATTCTTTGATTAATATTACTTTTAAATCACACTTATTATTTTAGGATTACAGCCTACTATTTGCTCTTGCAATCCGAATGCATTTCATCATTACGCAGCATTACGCACAAACAGCTTGTAGCCAAATGAGAAAATATAGCAAATACATCTTAGATTGTTCTAATTTCATCTCCCCTGGACGGACACAAGAGCTGTATCTATACTCACCCCAAGAAGTGAAGTTGCCATCACCTGTAAAAGGTCTTTGCATTTATAAGTCCCTCGGCTGTTTTGGAGACTTTTACCGCCCACCGCTGCACAAATGCAATCGGCTCGGGCTTTGAAGAGCCGGCAGATCCCGCGCGACCAATCAGATTCGCGTTCGCCGTGATGTCATCAGAGGAGCTCTGGGTGACGTGTTGCGCGGGTTATTGTTTACAAGTGGAAGGAGCGGGAGGGCCAGTGAACCTTTTCCAGGACCCTTTTTTTTAACTGTTGGGGAAACCCATGTAAGGATAACTAACATTTTATGCTAATGAGATTTGTGGGTGTTACTTGATGTTATTTTTACGCAAAATTAATCTCTAAATTTAAACATCTGAATAAAATATTCCATAGCGCATTATTTATGTATTTTTTCCAATTCAGGATCTGTGTTTTTATTTGTCAAGGGTCGTGTTGAATTCTGGGTCGGAGGGCGTGGCGGGAAACTCGAGGGGGTGGAGGTGGGTGTTGCACGTGGTGGAGCAGCAGCTTCACAAACAAGAGGAGATGAACTTCATCCACGAGCTCCTTCCTCTTTCATCTCGTTGACAGCAGCGATGCATGGGCGCTTAATCCACAGTGGAGCTGATTTACTCCTGTTTGTGTGGATCGTTAGATCATTTTAAATCATCTACAGTTCTGTAATTGTTGTGCAAATTTCCAATAAAAAAATAACTGCAAGCCTTGCGAAACAGGCTACAGTGGGATGCTGCAAAAATCCCGAGATTTGCCGAAATGCTTTCATAACGTTGCCTATATGCTTTGGTCATTCTAACGCCTTCATTACAGATTAGAATTTAAGTTTCACTGCATGATTTGAGAAGGTCACGAAGAGCATTTTGGGCTTTACTGGAGGCAAGAAAATCTGCCCCTCCGCACAAGCTGATTTAATCATGCTCACACATGCCTTTTATTTGATGATTTAGAATTAGCACAAATAATATAGCCTGTATTTTTTCTGCATGTTTAAATATTCATTCATTTCATTTTTCTGTCTAAACGTATTTTTTTCCAGGTCTGTATCAGATTTTGAAATGGAAAAATCAGTGTAAGGATTTTTTGGTGGGGGGGGGGTCGGGACATCAAATGCTATAACAGTAACTACAGTTTCACACGAGCGCGCATCAGCATGCGTTGCGCGTGGATGTCATGCGTTTAATTTGCCTTTCAGATTTAATAAAGAGGTGAGCTTTAATCACACGCAGTTTTATTTGTTTGATATAATGTTCGATCATTACAGGGCAGCGGGGAAAAGATCATCAAAATCCGTTAGTCTTTATTAAAAATGAACCAAAATACAAGCATCACAGTTCGGATTGATTTTCTCTTTAAGTTGCCCGAAATCTTTTAATGATCTGAACTAGGCTAAACTAAAATATCTAGCTTGATACATATAGGCTATTTGCATGAGCTACATTTCAATTGGAAGCATTGGATAAATAGAATAAAATGCAGTAAATCAATAAAACGTATATTTTCTGTTTTTCACGTGGAACTTTTCTCTCCCTTTATATACAACACACACAGGAAAAACAGTCAAAAACAGCACATGTTATCAGCCGTTTAAACAGAGTGCGTCTTAGTAATAAATACATATAAATAAAGTGCCTTAAGGGTGGTAGCCGATCAGTGGTAAAGTTAACCAGAGTTCAGAGGTCAGGATACAGTAGACCTGCACGTATGTGTGTGTTGAACAGATGTCTCTTTCTCTCTGTCTCTTCGCATTCTTTCCCACACGTATATGTGCAGAGATCCCGCGAGGAACCTGTTCTCATAATAAGCGCGTTAACACGGACCACCGAGCACCGACAAAACGCACCGACTGAGAGAGAGGGAGAGGGGGGGTTACTTTAATTGTTTGCTTGTTGGTTTTTGAGAGAAGATAAAATATCCCCAGAAATGCACAGAGAACCCGTTTAATGTCCTGCAATTAAAGCCAATCATGTTGAGTGGAAACCAAAGAAAAAAATGTCCATATACTGTGCTGTGTTTCTGATCAGCAGCGCTCCACTTAAAAGCAAAAAGATTAAATACAAAAAATGTAAAAACTAAGTTGAATTCCCATATTTATATAGCTATATATTGTATAAACACATTTGTGAGCTCTGTTTCCAGACATGTTGACACATTTTTGGAGCCACTTTTATGAACATGGCCTGTCGGGGTGTGTGTGTGTGTGTGTGTGTGTGTGGATTGTTAAACAGGTTTGACAGCTGTGTGATTTTGTGCATGCATTCACACAGCCATAAATTCGTACAAATGCAACTAAGTAAGCCAAATCTTAAATCTCTCTTTGAGTTTTATGATGTCCTCATTTGGACAAAAGGAGAAATAAATACCTCCAAAAAATGCAAAAAATGCTGCAGGGCTGTGATCTCTTGTGCTCTTTGGATGCAGGGATGCCATCATAAAACTCAAAAATACTGTCAAAAGTCTTTATTGGCATAGCTTTAAGATTTAAAGCATCATGCATGTCTTGGATTGAGTGTGTTGTGTTTAATGTTAAAGCTATGCGAATAAAGGCATTTTAATTTCTAGTCTTAGATTGATGAGTTTTTTGGAAAAGTAAACCATTTCAAAATAAGTATTTTCTTTAACATTTGTTGTATTTTATTTTAAGAAGCATGCGTTTAGTGTTCATAATTCACAAAAACAGTTGCAGGTGTTCATTTAGAAGCTGCATAAATGTGTGTGTATGTGTGTGTGTGTGTGTGTGTGTGTGTGTGTGTGTGCATGCAGTCTCTGAGCAGGATTGACAGCTTCCTCTTCTCTTATTATCCTCTTGAGAGGGAGTGTCTCGTCCTGAGGACATGCTGGTGGAAGTTATTCACTGTCTGTCATCATGAGAGAATGAGTGTGTGTGTGAAAAGTTTGTTACAGTCACAACAAACCGATTGCATTCATAACACGACTTCAAGTTGAAAAGGAGACCGAATATGCTCATTTCAATATGATTTCTTACAGCATAATGTCTCAGATATAGTCTGTTTCACACACAAAGCCACTTTATTACTTTAGTGGAGTTTTATGATACGTTTATAGTGCTTTTAAAACCCAATGGCATGTCCTAATTCACTTTTCTCGTATTTTCTCGTACTCAAGTTCATTTTTATCTAAATCAGTGCCATCAAATGATTAATCGCAATCAATCACATCCAAAATAGATTTTGTTTACATAATACATGTGTGTGTGTGTGTGCATAATTATTATGTATATATAAAAACACATACATACATTATATATTTTGCACATTTTTACATTTAATGTATATTTATTTATGTTATATTATATATATATATATATATATTTAATATATAAACACAACTAGACTAGTCCTAGATTAAAATAAATGTTAGAGCAGTCTAAAATGGAAAAAGCTTGCACTGACGTACCTTAAAATACATTACTGCCATTGTTTGTTCTTAAAATGCTCCCAGGTAATGCTTTTTTGTAAGACCTGTTTCTAAAAACTACTTAAATGTCCCAAATTTACAAAGACTTAGTCCTGACTTAATATAATACCTGTCTGGGAATCCGTTAAAGTTCAGTTCAAGTTTTTTTTAACTATAATATACCATCTGAAGTGCCACTATCATTAGATCAGATGAAAAGGGTTGCCTGTTCTTCTACTGTCTGTCTGACTCTGAACATCCACTAGAGAGCCACAGACGCTTCATTAGCGCTCAGACCTGCAGATTTCCCAGAGGAATCCGTCTCTCTCTCTCTCTCTCTCTCTATTAGGTTGATTTGTCGTAGGCTAAACACACTCCGCATTGTTTTTAATCAACCTGTTGTCCATCAGCAGACGTGATTATTTATTCCGATCGACAGAAAAGACGGAGGCAGATTTTGCGAGCATTCCGGAGTCTTCGAGGTCACGGAGGTCAGGCATCATCATCGTGTGTCTTCCTGAGTGAATTCTGGGTAATGTAATTAGTGTGCTGGAGAGGTCTAGACTCTGATTGCGTAAGTTTATTTATGTACACTTACACAATGAGATTGTATGATTGTGGATCCACTGTATATATGTGTAGGTCTCTAAACAGTGCTCTGTTGCAAGGCCTGTTGAGTCCTGAGTGAATCTAAGAGAGAGAAAGATGGATCTCCAGGGAATCGTAGAGACGACAGGTTGAATTATGGGTCAGTAGCGACAATCACATCCCCCATCATAACATGATCATCTAAATCAGGAACCCTGATACCACTTTGAGTCAATGACTGCCTGCGTCCTTCCACGACGCTAAAGTATGTGGCTTGTGGAAGTTTATTATTATAGGTTTGTGTGTGATTTGAGGCTGTGTGTGTGTGTGTCGCTCAGGTTTAATCAAAGCTCTCTTATTGTCATACAGTCATTCTGTGGATGTTGCAAGCAGTTGCTGTCCAAGGTTAAATGAAACTGCACTACGTCAGATTTTCTTTGTGAACCGAGCAAAAGATGGATAGATGTGTATAGAGAGAGAGAGAGATAAGGGCGATAGATAGAGACAGAGAAAGTGAATCTTCTTCTAGCCTGTGATGAATGTGAGCCCTGATCAACACAAGAGCGCCATTAAGTCGTTCATCACATCTGCGATTTCGCACACGTATGTAGTGCACACGTATGTAAGTGTCTGTGTGTCTAGCAAGGAAGAATCGATAACGTTTCAGATTTGATGTGTCGTTGAGTAAACAGGCTTAGCCAGTATTATGTAACAGGAGAATTATGCAAAAGCATAATTAAATTGCTGGCTGCTTTGGCCAACAGTATGCAATAAATCTGCAATAAAAAGCTTGAGTGAATGAGTGAGTAGGGGCTTTCATAATTAAAGGAGCCCAAATGTTGTAATAATTGGACATTAAGCCTCGGTTTCGCTCGGTTTGCTCAGAGCAATGACACTGGCATATATTAAGATTTTGTCAGAGCAAGATATTTTCAGTTGAGGCCAATCAAACATGCATTTTAGTCTGGGACTAGCTTAAGCCTTGTCTGTGAAACCTGGGGTATGGGCAGGCTGTTATAAGCACCCAGGTTTAACTCAACGCAGTTGCCTATGATATAATACTTTAACAGCTGGGAATCAAAGTTTGTTTGTGCGATTAACATAAAAGAATTTCAAGTCATTTTGAGTTTCATTGCGTTTTCATGTCTATGTATTCCAGACATCTTCACGACTTTTACAACAAAGCATTTGATTTTCATTTGTAACTGAGAAATGTGACAGGCAAAAGTACTTTCCTTCGATTAAGTAAGTAAAGTAAAGTAAGTTCGATTACACTCGTATCGAAAAGCGATCGAGTGCTGCCGGTTATCAGCAAAAGCAAGATTTTCAATTGGCCGCGAACGTAAACCTTGAGAAATTATGACGATTTATTAACGTAACGACTGTTCCGAGCCTAATGTGTAAGTCGAAAGGTTTTTAAGAAACATCTACTCTTTTGTTTTGACTTGAGAAATCCAGTCATTTTAGATTCAGAATCCACAGGACCGAGTATGGAAGATTTTTCCTCAAAATTCGCCGCATTGAACGACAAAGCTTGATTTTCACATGACCCTGTGTGAGATGCCTCTTACATCATATTAAATACACTTTATTGCCAACGACTCTACCAGATTTGACTGCTCTTAAGACACCCGAGATGGATAAAGCTCAATTAGATAAAGTCATGTTTCCGGATCATTTCAGTCTATGGAGGGTCAGATGGCTTTCTGATATAATCAAAAATATAATAATTTGTGTTCCGAAGATAAACGGACAAACGTCTTGGGTTTGTCGACAGAATTTTCCGTTCTGGATTAACTAACCCTTTCAGTGATGTTCAGTGTTAGGACAAAATTTAGAAGTTAACACTTAGAAATGAATCAGTGTTGGAATGAGTTGCATAAACTTGTTGAAGTAACTGGTAAAACTTGAGTAAAGCCATTGCTTTGCACAGTTGAGAGAAATCTGGAGTGAGCTGAGAGTTGTGTGCGCTGTGTGAACATCATGTTACTGTAGATCGAGAATAAATGTCGGCATGCATTTATTTATCATCTCGCCTGCACTAAAACAGATTCGGTATTCCACAAAATGAATAAAAACAGTGAAATGCAAACCTGCGATAATAAAATAATTTTGATAGCCTAACACTAATATCCTTTATGTATTGTAATCCCATTTAATGAACAGGTCTTTTGCGGTTTACCTTTGATGATCCAGTTATACCATAATAATAAGCAATAACTTCAACATTATGATTGAGTTTAATTTCTTGTCGTTGCTGAAGAGCGTCAAACTTTCTTCTGTGTCCTATTCTCTAATGCAGGGTTTGTTTGTTTGTAATTCCTTCTTTCCATGTCAATTTTGGTGTGTCTATATGGTGTAGCTACATATTTCATATCAAAAAACAAATAACCAAGCCCTTTCCAGATTTAAAGAGTAACACAAAATCAATCACTTATTTAATCCGCTGGTCTTAAAACTGTTCGGAGAGAATTCAGGTGGATTGGGCTGTTTTTTGCCATTGAAATGACTGGGGCAAAAGTGTCCTAATCAACCTGAATCTCACTGACACCTCGAAAAGCACGTTCAGATTCATGGCGGAGGCCTTTTTGTTTTCTCACACTCTTAATTAAACGTTATGGAGAGGATGAGTTGAATTGAATCGCATTGATCCGATGCAAGGCCTCTCATGCTATGAGGCTTTATTTATTCTCGTCGGGATAGATGAATTTACGCTCGGTCTGATCAATGGATGGACGGATTAATAGGCTGATTGAAACAGTTCTTCCCGTCACATTTATCACCTCGTTTTACAGTAACGTCAATGCTGGGCGGTCCATGCATAGCTAGACACGTCTAGGGCCCTGCTGTCACACTCCTCGACCAATAAACTCCACCTAAGGTCAGCAGACGAGGTCGCTTAACCACGTCTAAATTAGCCGGAGCCTTTCATGTTCCTTTATTTGTCCTCAGGGATGTGCGGTCTGGTTAGGACAGTGTTTAGGACAGTAGTGGACAGTAAGTGGACAATGGTCCCTATGGGATCCTTTCACCCATAAATACAGCCTCTCCTCTCCTCATCTGTCCCAATGACCTCTGGGTAATAAAGCAATATTATCTGTCAGCAGAATGAAGGAGGGGGGCAATTAGCGGTTTTTGTCCCAGCGGCGTGTTTAGAGACGAACCCCAAGAGGGTAAAGTCTCTGATTAAAGACCCAAGTGAAGAAGACAACCAGTCGCGCGCAGGTTTAAGCGTCTGTCCACTGGCGAGTGTTTATCCCACCCGGCTGTGTTTATCAAAAGGGGTTAAATGACATAAGTGGGTTAATCCGTGAAAGGCTTTGGTTTTTCACATATGTTCTTTGTCGGCGTGGCTTGTGAGGGCCTTGGTGTTAGCCTCATTCAGTTCACGCCGGTGAAAGGAAATGCTCATGAATAGAAGCGATTCTCACACTGAAGAAGAGAATGTGCCATCTGAAACCCTGATATTAGCTGCTTTTATGGTTAATCCTCTCTAACTGTGTGTGAGAGGAACGGACAAGCTTCTCAGGTGAACGTTCTGGCAGGGCTTGACATCATTGTTTCTCGGTGCATTTCTTCTGAATTCATTCTGTTTGTTCGTCGATGCGTGTGAATTCTATTTCTCCCTTTTTTGGAGCTGTCTACTCTTATTCCCAATTTTTGGCCAACTGCACCAAGTACTTTTTTAACTTTCATTGTTCTTGGAACTTTTAAGGTACTGTAGTTTTTACAGCGGCTGTGTCTGAATAAAATACTACGGTATTGCATACTGCAAAGTGTGTACTATCTATTGAAAAGTATATTTTATCTATTGTTCTGTCTATCATTCTATCATTATCTATCTATCTATCTATTGCTCTGTCGTTCTGTCACTATCTATCTATCTATCTATCTATCTATCTATTGCTCTGTCGTTCTGTCACTATCTATCTATCTATCTATCTATCATCTATCTATCTATCTATCTATCTATCTATCTATCATTCTATCATTATCTATCTATCTATCTATTGCTCTGTCGTTCTGTCACTATCTATCTATCTATCTATCTCTCTATCTATCTATCTATCTATCTATCTATCTATCTATCTATTGCTCTGTCGTTCTGTCACTATCTATCTATCTATCTATCTATCTATCTATCTATCTATCTATCTATCTAGCATTCTGTCACTATCTATCTATCTATCTATCTATCTATCTATCTATCTATCTATCTATCTATTGCTTTTTCGTTCTGTCACTATGTATCTATCTATCTATCTATCTATCTGTCTATCTATCTATCGGTCTATCTATCGTTCTATCTATCGTTCTATCGTTCCATCCAAAGGCTGAAGTATTGTTTGTTTTCCACTTTTACTACAGATAATTGAGATTTTTGTAGTTACTTGGAAGGGTGTGTTTGAACTGTTTGTATTTGAGCTAGGAGTTTGCATTTGTCTGTCTCCCAGGCTGATGGAGAGATAGAAAAACAGAGATGAGAGATGAAGTGCGAAGCCTGAGTGTCTGGATTGAGGAGGATTAGATAGAAGAGTGAATGTAAATCTGCTCGGTCAGGAGTTGTTCTAACAGTGATTGTGTGAGTGTGATGGAGACTCTCTCCACTCACCGATGCCTTTCATAAATAAAGAAGTGGACAGCAGTGCTTTTGTTAACATTTACTCGCGCTGTGCCACATTGGCGCCCTTGACTTCCACTTCAGAAAATTGTTGCCCCATCAGAGAAAGCTGACAGGTAATGGTTAAGGTGATAACTGCTCCGATTTCATCAACTGTCTGCTCCATCTCTGTCGCTCCGTCTTATTGTGGGTGTGCTGTTTGGAGGGAAACTCTGCGAAAGATTAGAAATCAGATGAAAACTGCGCTCCCTTCTCTGATGGAGAAGAAAAAGAGCGATATATAGACATCAGCCATCACAGAGCGCAAGATGAAACGATGCCGTCCAATCTGGCAGAGCAATCGTATAATCTCCGAGCCGGCTCATATTTTTATTAGTGTAGTAAAATAGATGGCGTCGAACCACTGTATTTAACAGTGATTTCCGCTGCTGCTGGGAATCTGTGTGCATGTCAAGTGTCCCTGTGTGAGTGACAGCTGCTCCATCGCCATGGCAGCGGAATCTCGCGGTGCTGATACTGGGCTGCGCGGTTGTCATGGCACCTGGAGGAACACTCAACTTTTCAAGCAGGAATGCTAAAATTGAAAGGTGTCTAAACTGTTATTATGTGCTATTTGGTGGTTGAACGTGTGCATCAAAGCGTGAAGAGAAAAACACGGGGGGAAAAAAGCAGATAGGATGTGACGGATCACACTTAAGCCTTTCAGCCATGCTAAAACCATCACATCGTTTACTATAATGATATTAAAATGATATGATGATTGTTGTAATCTTTTAGAAAGATGCCTCACTAAACAGATAGTCAGTCATATTATTGTTTAATGATTACAACACAAAAACACAATACCACATTTTGCCTTCCTTTTAAATATAATCAAGTCTAATTTAATTTGTATAGCAGTGTTACTTTAGTATCACTAAGATACTTTACTTTAGTAATGATACTTCAGTATGTAGATTGCAGTCAATTCTATTTTAGTTTACGTTTGAGTCATTTTTATGATTTTTAAATATACATATAAGTTAAAATGAATGAATGTTGTGGTCTGGTAATGATTGCAAATCATTTACCATAAATTGTAACTTAGTAACAATGTGGATTACACACAATGTAATCTGACTACGTTACTTTTAGATTACTTTTGACATTACTACATTAATTATCACAGACTTGATTGGCGTAATTCATTCTGAATAATTCATTTTCATTGTGTGGATTATATTTAACTGTAAAATGTAACTGTTCTTTGTTTAGTGTTCAGCTAAAATATCTAAACAGGTTTCTAGACAAGTAAAAATGACTGTGTGGTTTCCAGAAAAAAACTACTTGACCTTTGCAGGTAGGTTTTTGAAGCGTCTTGGAGATGTTGTTCTCCTTAGTTCTTCTGGATTTCCAGTTTGATATCCTTTATATCCGATTTAATATCCTGCATGTGTTGAAGGTTGAGAAATTACTGACGCCTGAAGACATTTTTGCTGATTTTCAGCAGAAGTGTAGTGATGAACAGCAAAAGAGGCACTTTGAGTTCCTCTCCAGGAGAAAAGCACTTTGGCAGATTCATGACAGATTCCACACCGTGATTATTGCATTAGAAACACTCTGATAGAATCACATAAAACATGTCATTTTAAGAACATGCAGAAAAATGTCAAGAGGGTAAAAGAGACGCTGAATGACTGTTTGTGTGTTTTCAGGAAAAACAGCTGTGGGAACCTTATAACGCGTTAAGTATTCCAGCGCTTTCAGATGGTGAAATTGGGCGTATAATCTCTCTGGCACACTTTTTTATTTTAACGGCGTGTGGATTGGACTCACAAAAACATCTGGTCCGGCTTGATTTACACTCGCTCGCTTCCATTCGGCTGATCGGATATGACCTACGAAGGTTTGTCGGACATGGCTGTAATTTTGTTTTTGGTGTTCATTTTCACCTCATCTCTGACCTTAATTTATATATTTTATCCGCAAAAGACCTCTGTAATGAGTAGCTAATAATTTGTGTCTTTTCACACTGTAATAGGGGCATTTGTTAGCCGTTTTAAAATCCCACGTTAAAGCTACTTTTAACCCTGGGACAAGCCATGTTTCACTCTTAAGTATATGAACATCGACCTAAAATTATCTTAAAATGTGAGTGTGAAAACTGCATTGCTATTATTAGCACCCATACAGTATATGCAGATGAGTTTTGAGACCTAGGCAGAGGGAAGAGAATCCAGTGACAAATTTAAAGGCATAGTTCACCAAAATATGTCAATTTGCTGTTGATTTCCTCACCCTCATGCCATTTCCTTTTTTTTTTTTTTTTTTTGAGAAGAACAGTAACAAGGATTTTAAGCTGAAACCAGCGGTGTCTGGCACTTTAAGAGTTACAAAATATCATAAAATAGGCAACACAACAGTCATACCTGAGGCTTCTGACCATATATTGAGGTCTTATGAAGCGAAACAATCCGTCTGTGCAAGAAACTGAACATTATTTACTACACTATCCAGAGCCTCAGGCAAACAGTCCAGAGTGACGAATACATTATTCTTTTGAAGAACTGATTCTTTATAGTGAACTGGATTAACCAGTTAAGCAGATTGGGCTAAAGCATCTGAAAAAGTTCACTGCTCAAGTTAAACAAAATCAAAACTCACTTTGAGATGCCTGACGTGAGAAATGAAATGAGACAAAATTACGTTTGTTTATTTAAAAAGGTGTGCTGACTATTTGTTTGCTCTAGAATTTAAAACATCCAACGTTTCACACCATAATTGTGACCCTGGACCACAAAACCAGTCTCCATGTTTGGAAATTGAGATTTAAACATTATCTGAAAGACATATGAATACGCTTTTCATTGATTTAGGTTTTTTTTAGGACAAGACAATATTTTGCTGAGGTTCAACAAAATGAAAAAAATTGGACTCTGAGGGAGCAAAAAAAGTATTTCCTTTAAAGTTGTCCAAATGATGCTCTTAGCGATGCATATTACCAATCAAAAATGAGGTTTTGATGTATTAACATTACACAAGACTCCCAGTCTCCCATTAACAAGACTCCCAGTTTGCCTGAGGCTCTGGATTGCAGGTAATAATGTAATAAATGATGTTCTTGCACAGACCAATCGGTTTAATATCTTATTTTTGTTGTAATGCACAATTTGAACCTGTATTGGGCCACTGAAGGGTTAAAGAAGAAGAAAGTGAGAAAAAGTTGAGCTTCCAGAGGGACAGAGAAACTTTTGATCATAGTCATTTTGCTTTTTTTGAGTGACGTCAAAAATACAAACTCTGGAAAATGTCAGAGCAATTGCCATACATCCAGTCCCAAAGATATTCTGGGTAATTTCAGCGGCCCATATCCATACATACATCCATTTGCACAGATCCAGAGGCCTTCTTTCAGCTTTCTCTGTTGACTTTTTCCCTGTGACATTTGAGGGCCGTGTGTGTCTGGCATGGACTGATATTTTCAACTCCGTGTCATTTGGTCTGCGCTGAAGTCAGCTCCACGTGGGTCTAAAAGCAGACAAATTGCGGACAAATTGCATCAGATTGCCAACATGTTGAAAAGGGAAATTGCTTGCAAATCTATTAAGAGCGGCTAACCAGCTTCTGCTGGAACGGTCTAATTGGTCAGCGGCTCTCCAGTGTGCGGCGGTAATGAGAGCAAGAGAGCACTTACTGGACCGGTTATGCCTTTGTCCAGTAGATTTACTCTTTTCATATGTGTGCTATTTCTGTATTGTCATCAAGTGCACAGTGAGAATTGCTTTTCATGTAGTGCAACCATTTACCTTAAATCTGATTGGTGTGATGCATTGGTGTGTTTTTGAAAAAAGAAAAAGAAAAAATGTCTCTGAAGCAGCATTTATTTGATCAAAAATACGGTAAGAATTGTGAAATATTATTATAAAGTAAAATTTGTGTTTTTCTTATGAATATATTAAAAAATTTCATTTATTTCTGTCATCAAATCTGTATTTTCAGCATCATTGCTCCGCTCTTCTGAGTCAAATGATTCTTCAGAATCTGTAAAAAAAACTGTAAAAAAATTATCGTGATTTTAATGATAAAAAACTGGAAATGCTATGGTAACCTGTAAAATGGTTAATGGTAAATGGCAATTTACAGGAAAAAACGTAAACTGATATTCCCAGTTTCTTCTTAGTTTTTTTTTTTCTTATCAGTTACGTTTATTAAGCTTGTATGTTACAGTGGGTACGGAAAGTATTACATTTTTCACTCTTTGTTATATTGCAGCCATGAGCTAAAATAATTTAAATTCATTTTTTCCCTCATTAATGTAGACACAGCTCCCCATATTGACAGAAAAACACAGAATTGTTGACATTTTTGCAGATTTATTAAAGAAGAAAAACTGAAAGATCTCATGGTCCTAAGTATTCAGACACTTTGGTCAGTATTTAGTAGAAGCACTCTTTTGATGGAATACAGCCACAAATCTTTTTAGGAAAGATGCAACAAGTTTCTCACACCTGGATTTGGGGATCCTCTGCCATTCCTCCTTGCAGATCCTCTCCAGTTCTGTCAGGTTGGAGGGTAAATGTTGGTGGACAGTCATTTTTAGGTCTCTCCAGAGATGCTGAATTGGGTTTAAGTCAGGGCTCTAGCTGGGCCATTCAAGAACAGTCACAGAGTTGTTGTGAAGCCACTCCTTTGTTATTTTAGCTGTGTGCTTGGGGTCATTGTCTGAGGTCCTGGGCACTCTGGAGAAGGTTTTGGTCCAGGATATCCCTGTACTTGGCCGCTTTCATCTTTCTCTCGATTGTAACCAGTCGTCCTGTCCCTGCAGCTGAAAAACACCCCCACAGCATGATGCTGCACCACCAAGCTTCACTGTTGGGACTGTATTGGACAGCTGAT
>JAUCMU010000127.1:23867-34178 GCA_032275025.1 Enteromius treurensis
ATCCAACCTGACAGAACTGGAGAGGATCTGCAAGGAGGAATGGCAGAGGATCCCCAAATCCAGGTGTGAAGAACTTGATGCATCTTCCTAAAAAGACTCATGGCTGTATTCCATCAAAAGAGTGCTTCTACTAAATACTGAGCAAAGGGTCTGAATACTTACGACCATGTGATATTTCAGTTTCTCTTTTTTAATAAATCTGCAAAAATGTCAACAATTCTGTGTTTTTCTGTCAATACGGGGAGATGTGTGTACATTAATGAGGAAAGAAATGAACTTAAATGATTTTAGCAATATATGGCTGCAATATAACAAAGAGTGAAAAATTTAAAGCGGTCTGAATACTTTTCGTACCCACTGTGCATGTAATGTTGTTAACTTAATGTTTATTACATATTTCTTTGAGTTTAATGAGTTTCATCATGATGGTGTTTAGTGTTTGTGTGAATGACACTGACCTCCTTCAATAAATGTTCATTCAAGCTGCTTGTGTTATGCTTTGGTTCATCATGTGACTTTCTCATTTTCACCTGCACTTGGTGCTTATCGGTGTATTTCAAAGCGACAAAACAGATTTTAATACTTTAATAATTTGGTATATAAAGACATTATATCAATTTATTAAAATGATGGTATTTAACATTAAATTTAAGCCATGAAAACTAAAATGTTGTTATATTTTTTACAGTTAAATTCCGGCAACCACAGTCTACAGAAATGTACTTTTAAAATATAAATAAACATTGTGTTTATGCTCCATAAAAAAGCAACTTATTGTGTTACTTAGTGACTTCTTATGCATTGCTCATTTTTAATTTGTAAAAAGTTATATTGTTAGTTTATATATAACCCAAAGTTATATTTTTGGCAACTATAAAGGCATGCACCAAAAAATATATATATACTAGTTGCTTCAAAAAGTAATCTGATTACATAACTCGTGTTACTTGTAATGCTTTAACCCTAGTAATCTAACCTGTTCCTCTCCAGAAGATCAGTTTGTGTTCCTCTCCTGTGCACTCGTGTGTGTGTGTGTGTGTGTGTGTGTGTCTGTGTCTGTGTGTGTTTTATGTTGTTGAAGCTAAATTGATGGTTTAAAGCAGCTGAGAGTAATCAGAAACGCTCATTTTTATCTGTCTGTCAACATGTGATTTCATCACAGCGCACCGACTGTGTGCATCTATGAGTGTGTGTGTTCGTCTCATTTAATACCATTTATCTCTGCCATACTTGAGTTCACCGCTGGAGTCTGAGGTTGTTCTGCATCATTAGTGAGACGCGGATCGACCCCGGACTGATGACATTACCTATACAGGTCAAGAGGTCACGACATAAAATCTGTTCCTTGATCGCGTGCGCATGTGTGTGTGTGCGATTTATTTTGGCCGAAGCTGCAGGTTTAGATGTGGAGTGCATTGTAAAGGCAAGCTGAGCTTATCTAGTCATCCATGTCTGCACTCAGCGCTTGGGTTCCTGATGGGATAAAGAGAAGAGGTCTGGTTAAAAGCCGCTTGAACGTCTGAATCAAATCAAAGAGGAGAGACAGCGCTTGTGAACTGGCTCCTGCTCTCTCTCTGGGAGGCGTGCCGGCAGGTGGCTGTCATGTCTCTAATTGGCCTCTGTGGTGTGAAATTGTGTTCATTATGTGCAGGAGGAAAGCACAAGAACCCCTGCGAGCTCCCGGAGAAAGACATTCATGAGAAAGTGTGTTTGACGAACTGATTCAAAGGCCATATGGGAAACTTTTCAGCTCAGCATTGCACTGCAAAAAAAGTCTGTCTGACTCAGACATGTTTTTTATTACAAATATCTAACAATGACTAATGAAGATGCATTTACGTAAGAAGCAAAATGACTGAAAAGTCTATTAGATTTTTTTTTTCTTTATCATAAACTCAAGATATCTTAATTTTGCTTCTCAAGTAAATGTCATCGTATCTTGATTTAAGATGTAATTAATTTTAGAGATATTTTAACTGGACAACAAGACAAAAACATCATGCAATCCTCCCTTTTTAAAAAAATAAATAAATAAATATTTTTGAAAAAATAATTGCTTTGAATGTTATGATATTTCTTTTATTTTTTACTTTTTACCCAATGTAAAGATAACTTTCTTGTTTTAAGCAATAAATTAATTAAATAATTAATATTTAAAAATATACTTAATTTTGATTGGATGGGGGTCAGACAAACAAGACTCAATATTAATGTAATATAATAAAAATATATCTTGATTTAAGAGTTTTTAGATATTTGAACTTGAAAATGCTTAAAAAAAATAATAATAAAAAATCTGCCAATTGTGGGTCCCTTTTAGATTAATTTTATTCTTACCGCAGTTTTTTCTCTTTCTCATTTTCAAGCTGAAACACAATTTTGATTCCTTTTTCAGATACTTGCATTTTGATTTAAGAATGTTTAAATATTTGTACACAACTAAAATACTAAGTTTACAAAACAACATTTTTACATTTGCATCTTTAACTCACTGAGAATTAATTTTACCTTAATTTCTAAAAGATAAATTGTCCATTTAACTTTTTCTTAGTTACTTCCCTTGTGTTTTCTTGTCATTTTCTTCAAGGCAGTAAGTTCTGCGTTATTAAGTGGCTTTGATTTTCTGATAAATAAGAACATGTCATGTCCATATGAACTGATTGGACAAAATGTTCGAGGGGGATGACTGAAAAATAAGAGAGCTTCTTTATGTCAGCTGAAATGGAAAATTCAAGATCTGATTTAATTGGGCACAGAAATAGAATTAAGACAATAATTAGGGTCAGTTTTAGTTTCATGTTGGCTTGGGCGCAGCTGTAAGCAGCGTTAGCTGTCTTGCTAGCATCTGACAGACTAATGCTGCGCTCCATTCGAAGTCAGATGTGGGATATATTCATTCCTGACATCCCAGAATTCAACCATCAGTGCTGTGCATTGTTTGCGGCTCAGGAGATGATGTATATGTTAAGTTTGCAGGTGTTTGATTGAAGTTGCGTAGCAGTGAAATTGCAGAGGGTAGAGGATGCTATGCTACACTAGCATTAGTTCTGCAGGTGTGCCACAGACAGGTGTGATTTCACCTGTTACTGAAGATGACTGTCACTTCTTATGTGCTTCCAGAAAACTCTCTGACAGCAGCTTTCATTTATGTGAATACTATTTTTGTGTGTGTGGTTGCAAGCTGAGCTGCAATTAAATCTGCATCACAATTAAAATCTGGCCAAAACATTGGTATATATATATATGTTACATATTACATATTATATTATATGTATACATATATAATAAGATAGTAATTATAAGTGTATATATATATATATACTGAATTTAAATAAATACATTTATTTCAAAAACAACTTTCAACATTTTGTTTAGTTAAATGTATCAAAAATAAATTGTTTGCAACCACATACCAGAAAAATACTGAGTATCTTCTTTTTTCAGTGTGTGTGAAGGCAAAAAAATAAGCTATTTTTATTTTATTTTATAAATATATATATAGATACACACAGACAAACTTTTCACATAGATTTTATATATATATATATATATATATATATATATACACACACACACACACACACATACATACATATATATATATAGCAGCCCAGGAGTTTATTAAAGCAGAGAAGTGAAGTATTATTGAATGGCCAAGTCAGTCACCTGACCTTAACCCAATTGAGCATGCATTTCACTTGTTGAAGACTAAACTTCGGACAGAAAGGCCCACAAACAAACAGCAAACAGCCGGTGCAGTAAAGGCCTGGCAGAGCATTAAAAAGGAGGAAACCCAGCATCTGGTGATGTCCATGAGTTCAAGACTTGGTTTTCAACCAAGTATTAGAAATTTCAAATTATTAAAATTTCATTTTCTTTTATTTAATTTGTCCAATTACTTTCAAGCACATGAACGGATTGTGTTAAAAAAAATACTTTAAGTTCTTCACTTTTTTGCAATCTCTTTGTTCAACCCACTGAATTAAAGCTGATAGTCTGCTCTTTAACTGCATCTGAGTTGTTTCATTTAAAATTCAATGTGGTAATACAGAACCAAAATTAGAAACAAGTTTTTCTTCTCATTTTGGTATACATATATATATATATATATATAATTGCTTATTTATTAAATGTTTTGCTTGATGTTTAATGCAGTGCAGTTAATATATTTTGACCGTGGCCTCTGAGTGTTTGAGGGTGTTGAAGGCTCTTGGAGGAAGGCGTGACCGGGGAAATGTTCCACCTCACTGAAGTTTCCATGGCTGGAGGCTCCGGCTGCTGGGGCACTCGCGCCAAATTACCCCAGAAACCAGCTTCGCCCCTCGATCTGGAGGGGTTTTCCTCTTAAACACTAACCGTCCTCTTTCAGAGCCTCTCCAGAAGTCACCTCCTCTGCTCTAGTTCACTTTATGTGTCTTTCTCATCATATCAGAGGCTCTCTGTGATGCCTGCCAGTGCGGGACAGGAAGTGATGCGATGGATTAAACCCAAAGAGAGAGTAGGAAACGGACACAAAGACAGCTGGGAGGAACTGTGAAGGATTAGGACGTTGTTTTGATGCTTAGGCGTTGATGGACAGAGGAGCAAAGCTAACGGCCGCTGCTGGGCTCTTAGAGGGAAGCCTGAAAGAACCGTGGAGCTCGTAATGGGCACAAATTGTCCCTGTGCTGTGTGACTAAACGCTGGAGTTTAGAGCCGTATGGAGGCTTTTGTTCGGGGGCAGTAATGAGTCAAAAGCCCTCGGGGGGTCAATAAAACCAAGGAGGGGGTTGTTGTAAAAGAAGAGAATTTATCAATCACTCTTCTCTCTTCTCCTCCCGCATGCGATGAATGAAAATCTGTTGCTTAGAAAGTCCTTCGCTTCGAGTGCGTCCATTCATCACCTGCGACGGGGGTGAGGGGCCAAAACCAAACCACAGAATCCCATTATCACTCAAACGCACCACTCGGTGTTTGTTAATTAAAGTTACGTGACACCCGTGCTCTAGAGACATTAGAAAGGGTGGTGTTATGCTTTTCATGTTCACAAGCTTCTCAAAGTCTCATCGGGTGAACTTTTTTGCACCGATAGCAAAAGTTGGGTCTCTGCGGGAGTTAAAGGGTTAACTAACTGCAGATTACATCATCAAACTCCCCGGTTTTATAGACTAGTTTTAAGTCTAGTCCCAGACTAAAATGCATGAAAGAAACTTGAGCTGATGGATCTTAAAATATGACAGATTCATTGTTTTTTCTCAAAATGCACACCAGTAGTGTTTTTTTTTTAATCCTAGGCATGTTTATAACCTTTGAACTATGGCTTGATCCTATCTTAATCTCAGTCCTGCCTAAAAGTTAATCCAGCCTTCTACAAATGAAGATCTTTATGATAAGGTGTCCTTGTTCCAGTGTAATTGTACATTTAAGTAATATGGATTAACTTAATTTTCTCACTATATGGCTATGGTTTGGCTTATGTTGTGATTTGCATGTAATTATGCATAATTTATTGTTATTATAACAGTAAGTACTTGTAGCAATTTTGATAATGACACCTTAAAATAAAGTGTTACCAGTTATTGCATTAAATGTTGAATGCATCGCTAAAAATAACATCTTCCTCTGTGTTTTTGTCTTGTTTTGCAGGATTTCTTTTTTTTTTTAAACTTGCTTTATTGGAAGGAATTAATCAGGAGCTTCCAGTACAGATATAGCGCAGGCATACGTATCATTTAAAGTAATTAAAAGCACGAATAATAAAGAGAATGGACAATTCATTATATATAACAATATAGTGATAATAAATCTCTGCTCCCCTTGAATCGGGATACTTTTAGTTGAGATTCAGAATGAAGATATAAATTCCTTAATAACTCTGTTGTTTTTTATATGTATTTAAATTAATTAAGTTGATTTTCAGACTCCCATTATTTGTTCTTGTTCATAAACTCACTTCATTTGAAGTTCTTATTTTGTTATTTTTCTCCTGAAGTAAATGTATCTTGATTTAAGAATCTTGGGAATCAAAATACTGATAAAAAAAAATACATTATTAATCCGTATAAAAAATAATAAATGTTTTAGGGGTTTTGGGATAAGACGTATTTTTGGTAAAGTTGTTTAAAAAACAAGTAATGGTGATTTATTGGACGTTCTTGTAAAGCCAAGTTTTTTGCGTTAGAGAGCATATTTGTGTGATTCCTTTTACTTTTTCTTAGCTTGGTCTTAAAAGATCTTAAATTTATGTATGTTAAACCTGCAGAAACCCTGCAAAAGAAAAAATCACTGTAGCGTTTCTGTGACTTTGCAGGACACAAAGACAGCTGGGAGGAACTGTGAAGGATTAGGACGTTGTTTTAATGGGGAATAATATCAGCAGGTTGATTAGCTTGGAGAAAAAAAAAAGGGTATTAACAAAAAACAACTATAACAGCATTATTTATTTGAAAAATCCACCTTTTTTTAACATGGAAGTAACTGTTTGCACCTAAAACCACTGTGTTCATAGTTTAATAACACATTAAAATAGCACGATAAGACCTTAGTATTTACAAATGTCCGTGCTCATTTTTATGTGAAGAAAAAGGTTGATGTTTTAAAGGTTTACAAACAGAAATCCAGACTGTATCCTGGCAGCACTTTATATATTAAAATAAAACTCACCACGTGACCTTCGCGTGACAGCACCACCTACTGGTAAAAAAAAAAAATCAAAGGAGTTTCGTAATTAAACTGTTGGGTTCTTCAAAATTCCCTAAAATATCTTTTGTGTGTCTTCAACATAATTAAGTAACTTAATTTAAATGTTTGGAACAACATGAGGTTAAGTACATTACAAAGGTGAACTAGACCATTAATGTGCATTTATAGATGTATAGCTATAGAGAGTGAGATAGAGATTTGAAATGTTTTTCATCTGCTCACTAAAGCTGAAATTATTTGATCCTAAAATACAGTCTATAGTTTTTTAAAATGGCTGTTTTCTGTGAATATAATGAAAAATGTCGTTTATTTCTGTAATGCGCAGCTGCATCATTTCTTCAGTCTTCAGAGTCACATGATCTTCAGAAATCACTCTAATATACTGTTTTGCTGCACAAGAAACATTTCTGATTATTATTAGTGCTGAACACAGTTGTGCTGCACAATGCGTTTTAGTTTTCAGGATTCACAGATGAATGGAAAGCTCAAAAGAGCAGTATGTATTTGAAACAGAATCGTTTGTAACGTCTTCGCGTAATTGTGGTGCACTTGCTGACCCTAGACTTCTGAAAGACAATGTAACAGAGGCTACTGAAGCTGCTCAGACTGAAGTCAATCCCATATTAATTTACTAGGATTTAACTGTAGTACCACTGGTGTTTCGGCAGAAGCTGTAGTTACCATGGTAAGTGTTAGTAAGGGTCAGCGCTCAGCCCCGCCCCCATGTGTGTGTGTGTGTGTGTGTGTGAATGGAGTGTTGATTGTGAGTGCTATCACTGAGAGTGTTTCTGCTCGAGCTCCTCTGAGGGGCAGGACAGCTGTTTAGAGCCGTGTCCACTCTTCATATGGATATGTATGTTAATGAACATAGAGAGAATGAATCTGTCTTACAAAGGGCCGTTCTCGCGGTGAGGACAGATCCTCCTCAATCTATATAGAGGCTTTTTGGTAAACGTATCAGTTGATGTGTTCACAACTAGTTCATGATTCTAGAGCTCTGTCTCTGGAGGTCTGGGATGCTAATTGTGTCTAATTCAATTAGCAGATGGTGTTAAATAATCTGAGCGGGTCTCGCTGTGTCTTCAGTATCTACAGTGTCTCCTGAGAGCTTCTGGTGATTTGTTTTCTCTTAACTAATAATCATCAGAGATGTTTCTTAAGCGTTTGATTTCTGACGGATCGTGTGACACTGAAGTAATTTAAACTTCAAATTACATTTTAACTATTGCTGTCAAATGATTAATCACATCCAAAATAAAAGTTTTGTACTGTGTATATTTATTGTGTGTGTGTATATATATATAACAACATTTTGAAATGTGTGTATACATTTATATTGCTACATTTTATATATATATATATTTATAAACATTATACATATTTAAAAAAAATTAAAAATCTTAAATATATGTATGTGTTTGTATATGTGTATATACATTTAATAAATATACACACCTATATTATGTAAACAAAAACTTTTAATCACGATTAATCATTTGACATCACTAATTTTAACATATATTCATAACTGCCCTTCTAAACTGTAATATTTCACTTTTTTTATGTATTTTTTGTTATCACATAAATGCAGCTTTGGTGAGCAAAGAAATCCATATATAAAAATACTGATTGAACTTTCGAGTAGTAGTTTATGTTAGTACTACCTATTAATTTACAGTATTTACAATGTCTCCTACGATTTTCAAGTGATATTTAGTTCAGCATTAAACACTGTAGCTTAAACAAACCCTATTTAAAATAAAAGTAAAAGTGTCCTTAAAAACCATCAAGCGATGCTGATTCTTTTATTTTCAGAGCTTGCTCTAAACCATGCATGCATGAATTTTCATCCAATGCACCCCATTTTCAGAAAGATTCAAGCTAATAGATGCCTTGCTAAATTTGTTAAATGGAGCAGAAAAATGCTACAGCGATTTTATGCTAATTAGAAGTCGGCTAATTGTTAATAGATTGCAGAAATCTCTTTTTTTTTTTTTTAGATTGATTCTCTTCTTAAACCGCTCCCTACAGGATTTAAAAGTGCATGTGCGCTAATCTGTGGCTTTGTCTCTTATTGTGCATCCAGCAACAGGTTCTGAGATGCTCTGCGGAAGTGATGGAGAGGAGAGATGCGTGTGGTTCCTGGAGAAATGAGCGTCTTGGGTTGAGATGCCGGCATGGGGCGCAGGACACCACTGCCTTCGCTCTGTCAACAGTGCTCCAGCACAATGGTGTAAATTTGCGTGGCTGTGTGCCGTCCTCACACTGAGACAGCAGCCCCCGTCAGGCCAGCTGTGAGGGGTTAATGACAGCCGATCCGCCCCACAGGGCCCCGCCGGGGGCCGCCAGCTTTGTGTGTCTGCATCTACAGTTCACTCCCAGGAAGGAAGCCAAACAGGAGAAATGAAGGATGAACAGGGTTTGTATTTTGCTGCATTGTGCTTATGCATGATTCCTTTAATGCATGAATAATCAGTATCATTTAAAATGAAAACAATACAAAAAAATAAATTCTTATATTTAATTTATATATGATTTTTGATCATTTTTCAGGCTGCTGGGTTTAGCGCTGCCTCGGTGAATGAATCTCAGTGCTCTGGAAACAGCTTTAATGCTTTCAGTTTGGATAGAAATCTTGTACAGTATAGTTTGTCGATCTAAAATGGTAACTGTGCATGAACAGCTGTAATGTTGCTATACACAAATGAGCGGTCGGAACTTACTTACTCAGCGCACTTGTTATTTAGTCCATGGACGTGCACCTGTTACCAGTAATGTGCACCTCTGTTTACATTAAACACCATGAACATACTGCATCATACAGTGACTGCATTATAGTATGTTCAATTTAGCAGATTGACATCGTTTCAGAAGTACAAGATGTTCCCGGAACAACATTCCAATCAACCAATCAGATTCGAGGGATCATTTTTTTAGACAGATGTGTTCCTACACCCTTGTTAATCAGCTATCATTTCCCACTGATTTTGGGAATACATTATGGGTAGGGTTAGGTTTAGAGGTAGGGATTCTATATTTTTGGACTGTAATGTTGATCCAGGATCGGGTCTTAGTTGGCAAAATCACGGCGACTGTCTCAGAAAATAAAGATGTCAGGAAAGCAGTTGCGGCTGATTTTATTTCTGGTTTATTCCTCGTGGTGGAGATAGAAACCGTAATGGATTGCTTTTTGTGGGTTCGTTTTATTTCATGCAGTGTTTTGTAAAATCTGTGAATTTCATGCATGCATGCTGCAGAAATGGAGAAATCCAGCATTGCATCACTGTCTCAGCATTGGAAGCTCTGCAGCTGGCTAAAATCTTAGTTCTTGATTCATTATATTGTTTCCTCCAAAATATTAACAAAATGGGACTTGGATTTAAAGGGGCACAACGTCTTTTTCCACTTAAAGGAGTAGTTCTGCCAAAAATGAAAATTTGCTAGAAATGTGCTAACAGAAGGAGTCTGTTTCTTCAGGAAAGGGTTATGAACTCACCTTTTGTACAGAAGCAACAGTTACCCTTTCAGTCGAATCACTTCGACGTTACATATAGGAACTCGCCAGAGAGACCGATTTGCCTTTGAGCTTTTACTAAAGGCCAATGAATATTGGCGTGTACTGATTGCGCT
>JAUCMU010000128.1:0-21028 GCA_032275025.1 Enteromius treurensis
TTTATTATTTTTATGTATTTTAAATTGTTTTTGCATTTTTATTAAAATTTTTATTTCTTATACTGTGATTTGATCTGGTCTTATTGGCCAGCACGTTGGTGTGGCTGCAGTGCGTCTGTTTGTGATTCTCGTGAGCCGGTCGCTCTCGTCGATGAAGAGTGTGCTGAAAGTAAAGAGAAGATCAAAGGCTCTCTGAGAGCTTCATCTCTCTCCGTCTGATGACAAGACTCTCCTCGTGTCTCTTGCTCCGACCGCTGGAGCTTCATTGTGCTCCTCATATCAAGAAGTTTGTAGAAAATTTATGTTTTTGGATTTTATTCATATCATCAAATTAATCAAAGGTTTCTTGCACAAACATTTTTGCAACATTTTTTTTTTCACAGTCATACTTTTTTTTTCTACACTATAAAATATGATTTTGGAAATTTGTGAATAAAACAGATTATTATAGCACATTTTTACTAGAAAGTATTATTTCAGTATTTCTACATCCCTTTCACATTCATTTCAATGTGTTACTTTCCATTTTTTACAAAGTGTTATGTCTTTTTTGTGAGTGAAAAAATAAAAGGCTAATTTTGCATAAAGAAGAATATATATAAACAAAATGTAATGTGATTAAAAATATATTTATTTATTTAAATAATAATACGGTTACATTAATTAATTTATTTATTGCATTGGGTGCTTTATTGCCACAAACTTTCTAAAACAAACAATTTTTTAAATTCCATGGAAATGAAACCGAATAGGAGATGGAAACACCTTGGAACAATTCTCAGTTCTCTAAGTCTTTTTCTTAAATATGTGAAAATTGTTTCTTCTTTTGAGAAAGTTTCATTTATTTTTATCCCAATGGCAGAAACAAACTTCCATAGCTTCCACATCCTGCTGCACACTAAAACTCATTTTTGTAAACTCAACTTATTGAGTACAAAACAAAAGTGCTGCTGCTCTGTTATGACTGATGCTTTCTGGGCCTCATCCTCATTGGCTCTGCTGTATGCTTGTGTGTCCTGTGGTGAAGTGTGTGTGTGTGTGTGTGTGTGTGTGTGTGTGTGTGTGACAACATGATGGATGGAGGCCTCCGTTGTGTTTCTCCTGCTCTCAGCAGTCTGTACACCAGGGACCGGGCGTCTCTGACCTGCTGCTCTCTCTCTCTCTCTCTCTCTCTCTCTCACACACACACACACGGAGTGTCTGCCCTCCGAAGGGCGTCTTGTGTGTGATTCTGTCACAGCAACAGGGTTCAGAACCAACACCAAACTAGAAACTGACAATTAGCTGCTAACCTTTTTTAGTCAAGACTTTGTTATACTTCCATAACAGGTCTTCTTTCAGACTAGTGTGTAGAAAACATCCAAAATACTCTTGCGTCTGTAGATTTCTATGGAAGCCTGCCACTTACAAACAACAAACCAGACATCAGTGGGATTATCATTTATTAACCCTGATGACTAGTTTTGTGCTCCAGGGTCACATTTTTCTCACCCCGTTAGCAGATAATTTTGCTTGTTTTAAGCAAAAACTAACCAAATTCGGATCGGAAAACATCACATAATATCTTGAGTCATTTTACTTGTCTACTAAATGCATCCTGCCTCATGAATGTTGAGATATTTCCTGGAAAACAAGACAAAGGCGCAGTGTAGAGCTGACCGAAAGAGAGACGTGGCTATGAATTCTGATTCCATCTGATCGTGACACGTTTCATATCTGCCGTCTTTTTTTCCTCCAGGTCTCATCCCAGACTCCGATCATCCGTACAGCAAGTTCGAGAACGAGTAAAAGCCACGGATCGGATGCCTTCACCTCACGCTTGGCTCTTCTGAGACGCGCCGGATCATTTTAGGTTACAGAGATCACCTTCTCAGTCCTTCCATCGCTCTCTCTCATCTGTATTACTCTGAAGAATCATCTTCATCCTCTGTGTCCTGATTTCTAATGCAATTATCTAAATGTTAAGACACTCTCAAATCAAACTACTAAAATGATATAAGACGTAAATTTAAAAATGCATCAAGCTGAAGTGATTTTAGGCTTAAAACATGAACACATATCTTCCGGTGGGGTGAGAAAACTGATTTATTTGTAATCCTCACGAGCAGATATTTCTTCTAGTTTTATGCATCAGCTCACAACATTTTGATGCTTTTTTTAAGAAAGTAAGCTCTCCAGTAAATGTGTCTTGATTTAAGAATGTGTACTTGTTTTGGAAAGCGAGATTTATTATTATTTTTGCACATTTTAACGCTTTAGATGAAACTGGCCACAATGGCTGATCGAATGTGACTGTTTTGTTTCTTTGCTTTCTTATAGAGAGTCTGAGAACCAGTTTGTGCAGAAAAGTAAACTCCGTCATGATTTATTCACCCTCCTGTCGCTCTTTTCTCGAAGGACAATGTAATGGGCATGCTGCATTTCTATTATGAAGTCATGTGTGAAACACATCTAAATTTTAATCTCTGATAATCCACAAAGAGCCAAAAACACGGCGCAGATGCATTCAGATGACTTCAGAAACAGCATGGACTGCAGTTCTGATGCATTTTATTTTGCTTTATACAGGGCATCATATAGATTACTGTTATGATTCTTTTCTTGGTCATTTTTGAACTGATATCACAAAGACTTGCACTGAGAAAACATTCTCCTTTTCGTTCCATGTAACTTGTGCATTTGAGGGTGAATAAATGACAGCCACGTTGAGTTTTTCAGTCATTTCTTGCACTTTTTGATTCAGTTGTGATCGCGAACTCTTGCAAAAGCTTTTTTTAAATTACTCGAGCTTCTGTGAATGACTTAGATGTTTGTATTTATACTGTGTTCTTATTAAAACATGTCCTAATAAAAACAAGCTTCCACTTTTAAGGGAACGGCTGTGCTTCATCCCTGTGTGAAATTCACATCACATCCGGCGTTTTTCTGCGCCTGGAGGAAGTAGTTTGATGTCCACCTGGTTCCACTCGTCCTCTCCATACTAAACCACTCGCAATACCAACCCATCGCTCTTTTAACAACAAAATCTGGGTGATTTTGCATCTTGTTTCATGCCACCTTTTCTATGGTTCGTATACAGCAGACCGGTGCGTTCGTTATGCAGCTCATTCTGTGCCGTAATTACAAAAACAGCAAATTTGTGCGTTATAGGCACTGAATCCAGCAGGGACATGCTAATGTTTGAGCAGATCCACTGCATGTTAAAGACGAGATGAGCGCAGCCGCTGCATGCGAGATTAAAGTGAACATGAAATCAACACTCAGCCTATTTGCTTTCTTAATATGTGTTTCTGCATAATTCATCAGCACACGTTGTTCCAAGGAAAATGATGCAGGAGATAATCACCCGTCTCTTTCATTTTGCATCCGCCTGTCATATAGAAACACTTTTCACCATCAATGCAGGAAATCCGTGCAGATATGTCAGATTATGGAAGTAAAAATGGTTGTGAGGATGTTTGATTTTAAAATTTAATTTATTAGATGTTTTTATTTGGCAAATGAAGCCTAATATAGGATCAGTATTAGATGGTGATACAGTGGTATGACATATGTGTATTAATATAATAAAGAGTAAAAAAAAGAGCCAACTTTAAAAACATGGCAGTAAAATCTATAGGAAGCAATTGTTTGTTCTATATATATGTGTGTATATATATATATAATTATGAAAAAAAAATATTACAAATAAATATATATTACAATACTGAAAAAACTTAAAACCATACTATACTATAATAAAAGTGCTCTCTCTCTCTCTCTATATATATATGTATACACACATATACATGTTTTAAATATTGTTTATTATTTTATTATATATTAAAATATTTGTCATATTTATATTTTGATTTTGAAAAATTATAACAAAAATGATCAGGTTTCATCAACCTTTTTAACAGATATTGACTGAAACTGAGGCTTTTGGTTCGTAATAAAGCCTGCTTATGTTTGACTGTTGTATAATAAAGCTGCTTCTGTATGGAAATGCAATAAAACAAATCCAAATAGATATGTGACTTGTGCTTCTGAAAATGCATTGCGTTTCTTATTATAGACTGTAAACACAATGCAACATTTTTCATAATATCAAGCTGAAATGTTTAAATTCTCATATTAAATCAATAAATGTATATCAGGATATAAATCAATAATTTATTCACATAGATATAATATTGTATGCGTGCATAGATAATCTAATCTTTTCATTGTAGTGATTCAATTTCATCTCTTTTCTTCCTTTCCTGTATGAATTATTAAATAAGTCATGTGTGAAATATTTGGGTGCTTAAAAGGCATTTAAAAACTGTACAAATGTCCTGAGGATGCCTGCATTTTATTATAAGGCGAGGTGGTGTTTTACTGATGACGGACAGCTGATGCAGCTAATGAAAGACGCGACGTCCACTCGACGGCCAATCACTGGCCCGCTGGGGCGGGGCTAGCGCGCCGTTTTGTCCGCACTCTCGCCAAGCAGAAGGAGAATCCCAAAAATGACATCCAGCAGCTTTCCAGAAGAAAACCGCGGCGTTTAGAGACGCTCTCCTGAAGTTTCCCTCCTCACATGATCACGGATTACAGCTCCTTCTTCAGATATGTAGTCATTAGACTTCGGAGATGTGTGTTTAATACAGAAGGACAGTTGTTTTTTCCACACAACCGTTATTTAACGTTACGCGCCTGTGATTCCAAACTCCGGACCCTTCAGCTTCAAATCGGACATGTGTGATTTAATGCCAGCGGCTCAACCGGCCGAAAAAATCGGCAAAATGAAGAAATTGAGAAGAACTTTGTCGGAGAGCTTCAGTCGCATCGGTAAGTGTCAAAAACACGGTAAATACACGGTAAAATACGCGCCGTTATTGTTCGCGAGCTCGACAGTTCTGCAGGACAGTCTGAGGAAAGTTAGTTTTCACTATAAACGATCGTTTAATAAACCAAACGACGAATATAAACTGTAAAACGAGACTGAAACGGGTTGAAAGTGTGAATGTGAAGTGCAGATGTTGCGCGTGAGCTCCTCACAAACCAGCCGGATATAGAATTCAGAATAGAACTGAGTAGAATGTGTGTGTCGATGATGCAGTGATGGAGTTTTCTCCTGCAGACGCATCTCTGTCTGATTGTTTGTGATCGTGTCAGAGCGGATCGATGAGTTTGATCGATCAGGAACGAGCACTTTTCTGGGTCTGAACTCGCGAGAGCTTCATGGTTCTTAAGTTGTGATCGCGCAGAAGAATCATAAACGAGGTCTTATTCATATCTCAGTGAAACACATTAAATGCAAAGACATTAGATCACTCCATAAGCAACCATTTTTTTTTGGCTTTGATGGCTTTGTTGGAGATTTGAGCAGATGCTGAAGTGGTTTATTCATCTTAAAATCATGCAAGTCACATTTCACCCTGAAATCAAAAGAGTGACGCATATACTGTAATTAAATTGAATTCATATTTATTTTTTGGAATATTTATTATTTATTATATTATTTAAAATATTTAGCTTTTAATATTTAAAGATGTTTTTTTAATTAAAAAATATATAAATATATAAAACAAATACTTTTTCATACTTCATAAAATATTAATACTAAAACGTACATGTATATATTTATAGAAAAGATACATTTATAGTTTTTTATATTCTGTAGTCTAATATATATATATATATATATATATATATATATATATACATACATACACACATAATAAAATGTAAAAATATATATATTTTTTCAAAAATCTATAAAAAATAAAAAGTAAATTTCAAAATAAATGTGTTTTTTTTTGGAAAGCATATTATTATTATTATTTATTTTTTAATGTTAAGATTTGTTTTATTATTTTTATTTTCATTCTTAAATAATTTTATCAATATAGCATTTTCTTTTGAAAAATAATAATACAAATTGATCAGGTTTTCTTTGACTCTTATCAAAACTAAATTCTTATTTAAACTACTTCTGTATGAAAATGTGTGGAAAAAACATCCCAGCAGATAAATCAGGTGTGCTTCTGCAGCAAGAGCATGTTAGAATTAGAATTAGAATTAGAATTAGAATGTCTTTGTCCCTGTACACATAATGCAACATATTATCAAGCTGGAATATTCCGGTTCTCATGAGAATATATTTGAAAGATCAATGATGCATCAAACTCGTACGTAAATGTTTTGTGGGATATTTAAATCATTCTGTCATCAGATGTTTCTCCTCAGATAGAGCCTAAATGATCTGAGTAATGTTTTCAGTACAGTTTTATGGCTTATTAGAGACGGTTGAGTACTAGTTAGGGACTGAGCTGGTCCCGGTACGGTCTGGTCTTCTGTCAGTGTCGTAAAGGCTCTTCTAAAGATGCTGCCTAAGGGCCTTTTTTATGGTGAAGTGGCTGACTTCACCCGTCAGCATCTCACGCTTGATCTGAGCTCATCCGTTCTGTCACAGCAGCAGCAATGACCTGATGACTGTGTCTCTGCACAGGACCAATTCACACGGGCTTCCTTCCAACATCTTCTTAATTATGCTGCGTGCCAAGATACCTTCGTTTGCGTCCTGCTCTGGAACAATATATGCAGGATTTGAATTAACTTATAAAATGGGTTCTTTTGCACTATTTGAGCACAGTGTTACCCTGCATGTTAGTGTATAGACCAAAGCCTCCAGTGTACTATCTATCTATCTATCTATCTATCTATCTATCTATCTATCTATCTATCTATCATCAGTAGTACAGGCATATTTATAGTCAATAATATACTGTATATTGTACGGGTCAAAATAATACAGTTTTCTTTTATGTCAAAAATCAAAGCATAGTAAGTAAAGTTCATGTTCCATAAGGATATTTTGTACATTTCTTACCATGAACATATCTAAACTTCATGTTTGATTAGTAATATGCAATGCTGAACTTCATTTGAACAACTTTTAAGCTGATTATACATTTTTGTATTTATATTCTTGTTCTATATTCATGCTGTCTGTAGGTGTCAGACACAGGGAGGGATGCCGTCTATGTAGGGGTCAGACACAGTGAGGGATGCTTCTTGTGAATGTTTGTTGAGCTCAGTGTTTTTTCTGTACTGAAGAGAGTTTGCTCAGTGAGACGCTTTAATGCTGAGGCTGCAGAACGTCACACAGGTGTCACAGAATGAAATCAGAACCGTTACTCGTCCTCTGTTTTCCCTCTTGTTGTTTCCCTGAAGTGAAATCTGTATTATTTCTGCCGTTTCCGTCTGTTTTCTCTGAGGAAGAAGCAATTTAATGGCTCGTCGCCTTGAAACAAGTGACATGAATAAATCATATTGCGAAGAACATGGAAGAAAGACGCTCGTTTAACACTTGTTTGTGCTTCAGTCAAACTATGAGAGAGGGTTTTTAAGCAGAGTTGATAAGTAGTTGGCATAAGTTTGATTACCATAATGTATTTTTGTACAGTTATAAAAAGCAGAAATGTGAAAATGGTGTTACTTAAATAATTATTCAGTATTTTTAAATTTTAAAGAAACTATTTTCTGTCTTAATGAACAACACATCACATGCCCCCCCCAGAAAAAATAAAATAAATTCATATATTATTATTATTATTATTACTATTTTTCACTTTAAAATATTGTATCTAACATTTTTTTTTCCCTATGGTAATGCTGTTCATTAACAGCAAATAATAATAACAACAATAACAATAACAATAATAATAAAAAATAATAAATTATTGTTTTTTTTAAATAAAAAAATATTTTATATAAAAAAATAATAATATATAGACGGTTAAATATATATATATATTTAAAAATGCAGCTTTTTTAAAGTGTTTATTGCTATTAATATATTAAGAGTCCAAATTATTTTCTGTGGTAATGAACAACATTTCACAAACAACAATTTTACATAAAAAAGATATCTTATAATAGATAAAATATTTAATTTTTTTTCTTTCAAATAAAAGTATCTTATTAAAAAATGTAGTATTACTGAGTGTTTATGGCTGTGTAGTCTCTTGCTCTATAGGCTTTAGAGTCATGAATTATTTTCTGTGATAATGAAGCACAATAATTTGACACTTTTACATTTCAGTATGGGTCTGATATGGGTAGTTTATTTGAACATAAGTTGGTTTATTGACTGCGGATCAATCCTCCCTTTGGGTGAGACACAATAGAGATCTTTACCACAATCATTAATAAGATAAAACGACTGTCATCCAGTATTTACACTTACATTCAGTCTCATTAGATCTGAGAGCAAAGCTTTATTACCAACAATCAATTCTCTGCTCCCAGCACTCAGTGTTCATCCCGTTTCTGTTTCTTTCATCAAATCATGTTCTCTGTGAAGGTCGATGTTTGCTGTGAGGGAGTATCAGGTGAAATGATAAACAAAACCATTTCTTTGTGCTTTCCAGGTTTTATGGGAGATGATTAAACAACTTCAGCATCTAATAAGGCCATATTGTACCCCAAGATAAAAAGAAATTGTATATATGTTTTTCCAAAGTGAAGCATGTGATGAACTGTATAAACACCTTAGAGTTTAACTCCGTTCATACAGTCTATAATTCATTCAGTTTATCGCTTTTATTAGTTTTTAATATTTATTTGTTATAAAAAATCATTAGTTTCATAAATAATATATACTTTATAGACATATTAGAATTAAAAAAAATTAAATATATTTATTTAAAATAAAGAAATAAATGTTCTAATTTATTTATTTAAATAAATAAATAAATAAATAAATATATATATATATATATATATATATATAAAATTAATAAAATATATTCAATTAATAACCAAAATAAATATAAACTAAAAACACAACCTTCATTTTTTAAAATGGAAAATATAATTTCTAGTTTCTTTCATTTGATTTTGGGGTTAAATGTAAGAATATTCCTGTGGTTGTGGATGGAAAATATTTCGGCCAATTACAGCCACTCTTACTTGTTTTTCATTTGCATGTGCAGAATCCATTAAAAAGACACTTCATTCTTTTATTCCCTGTTCAGTGGTCCTTAAAATGGATGTGTAATATCACTTTTCTGTCTCTCCTCAAGCCTTCAAGAAAGAAGACAGCGGCTTTGACGAGGTGAGAGAAAACTTTTTTTTTTTGGTTATTATAACTGTACTGAGAAGAAGCCTGGGCCGTGTTTGTGTGTGCTGTGATGCTCTCCCAGCGTTCTTCCTGTCACTGGAGCAGTGCATGCTGGGATGTGTTGTTTGGGTGTGTGTCTCTCTGGGGTGGACGTGTCAGCGGTGATCATCCGAGAGATGCAGTATTATTGTGTTCTCGAGTGACACAGAAACGCTCCGCAGGAAGACCAGACGTCGTTTTAATGCACTCCTTCACACATTACTCAGGGATTATTGAGCACTTTTCTTGTATTCCCACAGTATTCTTATTATGGAGGTTTATTGTGTTCTGAGAAGACAAACTTTACAATCAAAAGCAAAATCATTGTATATTCAGTCAGTCATTAAAGCTTTGATTTAACGCAGTATAATAAACATTTAAAGATATGATAAAAAAAAAAAAGAAATATTATATTAAAATTTGTATAATAAATTGATATAGTATCTTTAATATACAGTTTGTTTAAAACTAATAAAATCAAGATTTTATATATATTATTTTTTGATTTATATAAAAATATAAGTATTACAATTATATATACATATATATATGTTAAATAATATAAAATATTTAGTTCAGATATTTATTTGAAATAACTAATTTATTATATAATATATAACAATATACAATATGCTATTTGTATAATTAATTAATATTTATTTAAAATATAACATTTTGTCATGTTGTCCAACTTTACTCAAAACAAGCATGTATACATGGATATTCTGATGAATGTAATATTCAGAATAAATGCAGTAAGCTCCAGTGGTCTGTGAGCGTCAGTAAACGTGAGAGGTGATCTTTATATAACCCTGAGCTCTTTCTCAGCCGTCACGTCTGGTTAGCCCTGGATGAGCGTCTGTGTTTCTGTGTTCTCCAGAGACTCTCCCGTCTATCTGCTCCACAAACACAGAACAACCAGAGGACTGAACCCATGTAAAATTCAGCAGATCACACAGGACCTGTCAGCCTTGTCTGACGCCTGAGCTTCTCAAATCAACTGAGCGAGTCACGGGAAATTTCATGCATTTTTCTACTTCAAAATATTCATTAGTTACAGAAACAGACCTCTATTTACATTCACAACCCAATTTACTTCTGAAAAAGCTGATATTCAGTGAGAATATTGCTGGATGGAAGTTGACTTTCTCTGCCAGGGTTTGATTGGACGGTGAAAAGTGAGCATATCTAGAATATCCCATGAGATCAGCTGAAAAGAAACATTGTTTCAAACAAAGTTATGTTTAGTGAAAGATATGAAGAAAACGTTTACATTTTCATTTCTCTGAAACTTGTGTTAAAACATCATCTTTGCATATTGAGAGTAAGTTTTGAATAGAGAAGCACTGCTCATTATTATGTCTTCAGAAAATATAAAAGTGCAGTTATTTTATGACATGAAATCTTTATCTATTTATTTATTACATTATTTAATATAATATGAAATGCATAACAAAATATTTCATTAAATTATTTTCTTGTAAAATATGAAACAAATAAAATATACATATATTTATAAATATATCAATATAAAATATAATGAAAAAAATTATTTTATATATTTAGTATGACATATATAATTTAGTATATTATGTTTCAGTTATGAATTTAGTGATTTGAAATATTAAACAAAATAATTTTATATAATAAAATATTTATTTTATTTCTTTAAAATATTAAACACATATTTGAAAATATTTAAAATGTATTTATTATTTTTTTAATTGTTTATCATTTTTTTCCTTTGCAAAGAAAAATGCAGCAGCTGTATTTCTTGGAATGGTATCTTGGCAGGATCCATTAATGGGGATTTTTTTTAGCTTGCTTGTCCCTGAATATGTGCACAGTTTGTTGAGATATGGAGATTTGTGGCGTTCAGAAGCGTTCTCTTCATGGGAAGCGGTTATAAATGTCTGCCGCCGCTGGGGAAACATGTGAAGAATCTGAGAAGGAAAGGAACTGTTTCCTGTTGGCCACGAAGAACGTCTCTGAGAAAGCAGAAAGTATTTGACCTCCCTGAGACATCTGTGTGTGTGTGTGTTTAACTCGTCTGTTTGTTTCTCCAATTTGGGCTCAAAAATAACATTTTCAAACAGAATATTGCATCCAGATTTTGTCAAATTATGCAAATACAGTGAAAATATTTAAGGCACATTTGTGAGTTTATCCTGAACTTTGGTAACAGAAAAAAGCATGGAAGTGTGTGAGTGAGAAGACTTTGAGGATCAGCAGTGTGCTTTATTTCTACGAGTGATTGTGGATGTGTAGAGCTGTTCGAGAGCTTCATGAAGCTCGTGACTCGACAGGAAGACAATTCTCAGCGTTTGACTCATGAAGCATCTGTGAATCACAGCAAAATCAAAGAAATAAGTTTGATTTTACTTAATAAAATAAGAGGCCATATATCATTGTATTAATGCATTGTAGTTGCATTTGTTTTGCATAGTGTTTTTTTATTTTTCTTGATTTGAATCATTGTCTATAAATCTTATTTTAATTGTGTTTAAAAAAAATATTTTAATTATTTTTAGTAATTTCTTTAAAAGTCACAATAAAAAAAAATCACAAAAAATAAATAGAATTTTTTTTGTCAATAGTTTGAATTACTCTGTCTTGATATATTTTTGTGGTTTTTAGTTTAGTTATAGTGTTTTTTTATTTTTATTTTAAATATATCTATGAAGTTTTAATTTTGTATATATCAGTTTTAGTTCATATTAGTACATCTAGTAAAACTAAATTTGAAGTAGAAATGTCTTCTTTTGAAGCTATTTCAGTTAATTTGTTATTTTGTTTTTTAATTTCAGTTAACTTTCATTTTATGGAGACAAAAGAGTCATTGTTCATTGATCAGTTCAGTTCAATAACGTTCATCAATAACAAAACCAGTCTAGCTATAAAGCAGCTTTAAACAAAAGTGTTACATTATTATAAAGAAAATAATGGATGACCATAATGATTTGTTTAGGGGTTTCAGAGTTCTTTGGCTCTTGTTGTTTGGTGAGTCAGATGAATGAACTGAATCAATGTGACTCAATGAGTCACATGACTTCATCATCATCTGGACTGCTTTTTGCTCTCTTGATGACAAAGGTCAGCTATGATTTGTCACAGAGTGACCTCGCTGGTCGAAGAAACCCATTCTGTCATTATTTACACTTTACTGTCCTTTATTTAATCCACATGTCGTTGTGAAATCAGAGACTGATATTTGTTTCTTCTGTGCAGCCTTGAAGGGGAAATGGATGAATCTTCATGCAGATCTTTTTTCCATAAATTAACACTTCACAGACACGACAGTTCAGCTCCAAAAATATCCATATGTCTCATGTGCTATATTCAGAGTCAGATGATGCTTTGCCTGAAGAACAAGTTTTATTGAAAAGCATTCATTTGAAATCTCAAATCAGGTCTCTGACATATTTCAGTCTGTTTCTTTCATAAAGCATCATCTGTTGTGTGAACTATTGTTATGATCCTTTTACAATTTTGTTTAGTCTTTTTTTGGAGTAAATATTTATCATTTCTGTTTTTTGACACATTTCAGGAAAGAAAAAAACTGAATGGCAGGTTTTACTGATAAAAACAGCTATTTTGATTTTTAAAATGCAACACTACTTCATTTTTCCTCCAAATGTTCAATTTATCAAACAGTTTTATTTTAACTGAAGACCCCAGGACCCTTAAAGACTCAAACTCTCTTCTTCTCATTGAGCTGAAGAAGCTCTGATTCTGTCCTCCACAAGCTGGTAAAGCAGAGCTGGCTGAATCTTAAATAAGTGTGTGTGTGTGTGTGAAGCCCTGAGGCATGGAGCTGATGGAGAATGTGTTCATTGTGTTCAGAGTGAAACTCTTCTCATTGTGCAGAAGAAGGATGCCTGTATTAATGTCTATGGAGAGGAAACATACTCCTTTAGATTCAAATGTACATTTTCTCGTTTAGCAGACGCTTTTATCCAAAGTGACTCATAAATGAGGAATACAAGCAGCAATTCATCTTAAGGAGGCAAAAAATATGAGAAGTGCTTGTAATTCAAGGAGGTTATTCATATTCAGTAATATTAAATAATATAAAATGACATAAAAAATAATAAAATAAATATATATATATAAATATATAATTGTTAATAATTATATATTATATCAAATATTTTAATAAAAAATATATTTATACGTATTAAATTATATAAAACTTAAAATATATATTGTGTACATTTAGATATAAAAATGGTTTATATTTATGTATTATATAATAAATAAATTCTAATAAAAAATTAAAGTAATTGTTAAATATTAAATAATATTAACTTACTATGTACAGTGTGTGTTATATATATATATTAGTTATGGTTTGAATTATTAATAATCAGGCCTAGATTATTATTAGTATTGTTATTATTAGATTTACATTATCATTACCTTACATTTAGAATATGAAAAAAACATATACACACACACACACACACACAAAATGGTAATAAAATTAATCAAAACAATTGAGTGACAGTAAAACAATGTAAAACAATAAATAAATAAATATAAATATTATCCATGAATATCAAATTACAAATGTATCAAAAAATTATAATATTGCATTTACAAAATGTTCAAATTATCATCACACTTCCGTTAAAGTGGGTATAATAATGGATTTTCAGCTCTGCTTACCAAAATTATGTTTTTATTGATTTTCATCCAAAGTGACTTCTAATCAAGGAAATGAATTAATTGTAAACTCTTTGTTTTTGGAAGCAGTCTTGAGGCTCTGTGATTGTGGAAAGCTGATCGATTGAAGGCGTCACAAAGGAAACTGTAATTTTCTAATCATAAATCGCAGCCTATCGTCTCCTCCTGTCTTTTTTCTGTGTGCAAGAAGTTCATTATTTATTCTGGGCTGAATTGGAGTCTGGCACGTTCTCTGCTTTCATTTGTTTGCTGTCAGCATGTGGAATTAATTTAATAAATGTCGTCTTTCATCATGTTAAAGGCTCCCTGGTTATTTGCGGAGCGGGCTCGTTGTTGCCTTCGTAAATCATGCCTTTTTTTCTTTTGTGTTTGAGGAACAAGCTTCAGCCTTCTTTTTCAGCCTCGTCTTGACGTCTCCTCGTCTTTGATGATGAATATAATCTGATATAAGTCTTATAATCCACTGCTATTCGCAAATGAATCCTTAACATACAGTAAGTGGGTCAGAGTCTGTGACGACTTTTAAGGGCATTGAAAGTGTGTTAAAAAAGCTGTTTTTGACTTAAAAACTACACAGAGGCCAGAATTGAAGATTCATGGATTTGAAGTCAGTATAAAATGTCCATCCATTTGTATTGAACCGTTTAACATAAATGAACTGATAAACTTAATGTGATTCATTAATCACGTTAATATATTATTCAACTGCTGACTGTGACACATATTATTACTAATATATTGCAATATGCATCACATAATCATTTTTTTAATTTTATGTTGCAACAATGTAATCCAAATACATGGAAGGTGTACTGTACATGCAGTTAAAGTTTGGGCCTAAATATCAATATCTGGATGAATTGTTTGCAGAAAGATCAAAAACATGAATTGCAGTCTTGATGAGCGTGAGATGGTTTCAGACGGTAAATGAGAGTTTTAATGGACTGTCATGTGTTTTCCTCTTCCTCCATTAGCTCATAATGAAGTGTGAGACGCTGAGTAAACGTGATGTGATTGTCATATCAGTTTGTAGCTCTTGGCCCTCTTCCATGGGTCCAGATGCTTGCCCGATACGCTTGGGCTCGATCTGGATCAGGGTTTTTCAGGAAGAGGCAGACAGATGACAGGCTTCTTTTCCAAGGAACACAGTGAAATTTGGGCCGGATAGTTTGCATCATAAAAGAGCTGTTAGTGGAAATGAAGCAAACATTTGGTGCTGAGTAAGTGTTGTTGAGCACATCGATATTGATTGCTTTGGCCTTCATTTACCTGATTCACTTCATATGCGTGACTTTTACTCTACTGTGTTATATCTGTGCTGTTTCATGCTTTATAGGGATGCATGATATTATTTATATATCTTTATTGGCAAGGCTCTGGATATGTAAATTTCCTCTACTTTTAAATGATTGAATAACACTTTGAAAATATTTATTCAAATGACTCAGAATCAGCAGAAATCTGTTAAGAACTGATATTCTCATATATAGCATATAAAAACATCAAAAGAAAACACAAAAATGATAATTAATGTATTATTGTATGATTAATGTATTATTTATTGAAGTATAAATATACATTTTTGATGAATGTTGCAATGTGTTGCCATTTTTTTTTACATTTTATTTACAATTTTTATATTTTTAATTAGACAAATTTGAATGTGTTTTGATGATCAGAAAATTAAAATTTTAAAATATTTATTTATATATGTTTATTTTAAATATAATATGTACTTCTGACATTTATTTATTATAATAATTCTAAGAAAATAAATATTACTGGCTTATCTGTATTGATCAGGATTTTAATATAGTGTGTGATTATAACTGGTTATATCAGTTATTATCTGATTATAAAATTTATTTATTTATTTAATACCATAAACCATATATTGGTTATTAAAATAAGAAAATAATTAATGGCTTATTGGTATTTTGATTAGAAGTCAAAAAAATTAGTTTATTTAACATGCCTTTTTTTTACATGTATGACTCCAGAAAGAGCTGATTTTGTCATGATGATTAATTCAGACAGAGCTGGTGTGAGCTCATGTGCATGTGCTCTAGTGCCCTAAGTAGGGCACACTTCTCATATCACACTCATATCAGAGGACTGTTAGCGTTTAATCATGAGGGTGGTTCCCGTAAGCTGCTTAACACTCCTGTCAGGAGCCCAGATTCTGACGTACAGTCTGAAGACGCCTTTTCTGAGGAAGATTACGCTCAAGGAGCTTTCCAGAATCACAGCTTTCACTTTTACAGCTTGTTGTAACTTTTAAAGCTTGTGTTAAATGCTTAAAAAAGAAACAAAAAATATATACAAAACGAGATAAACTAAAGCTATTGAATATATTTTAGAAAACATTATACAGGAAAAAAAAGAAGAACCAAAATGACAAAAACACACAACAAGAAGGCAAAAAATTTAGTGAAAACAGAAAATAAAAAACTTTAACACGTTTTTATTACTTTAAATAAAATAAATTAATTAATAAAAATAAACAAGACAGCATCTGTAATTTTTAAACTAATACATACATTTTTATGCTTTAGCTTAAATTTAAGGAGAAAACAGAAAAAAATAATTAATAAAATATAAAAATAAAATTAAAATATTTACAAAAATCAGGATATCATTTATACTGATCTGTGAACGCTCGTAATCTGTTCTGTTTCCAAGTGCCATATACTGTAAATATAAATCAAATATTTATGATATTTTTTTTGTGGATCATACGATATAAATGTTACTGTTGATCGAATTGTTTGGTAATCAAGTTTCCAGTTTAATTTCAGTCACAAAAAAGAGTTAACTTGATTTATTTGTATGAATCTGAATTTCTGCTTTAAAACTCAATAACATCGTCACTCTCTGCAGTACAAATATTGCGCTTGATCACTGTTGATCGTTATAATCAATGCGTTTAAATGATTCCGGAGCTCTGATTATTATAGTTTTTTGCTCGTACATGTATGTTTTGTCAGTGTTTGTTTGTTTTGAGGTTCTCCTGATTGTTCAGACTGAGACACTGATAAGATTTCTTGTGAATTTCTGGATCTCTGGGCTTTCATTAGCGTAGGAGAAACCGCTGATGTGATTGGTTTATAGTCCTGCTGTACTAAAGACAGGCTTTTGTGCTCAGACGCTCATTAATTAGTCTTTGATTTGATGAAAAAACATTTGTTTTGGTGAGTAAACCTGTGTGAGTGTTAATGATGTTACTGTTGGGGTTATTCTCTCCGGAGAGTGTCAGCTCTCGCGTTTTACTGCAGTGAATCTCAAGATCACTTTAAGATGTTCCCGTCGACTGCGTCTGACCTCAGTAAATGGGTTTGTTTTGCCAGCGCGAGGGTTAGATGCTGACTGCTCCTGATCCAGACCTCTCTTATAGCACAGAAACACAGCAGCCTTCGCTTCTCGTCCTTTTAAGGGCATTGTGGGAACGCGTTTCCCTGTTATAATATTTTTCTATTTATTTCAGGTTAAGCTGGCACAGTGTCCCTGAAGGACTAAGAGATGCTAAAAATGATGAATATTTAGGATATTTATCAGCCTTTTGATGTTATTTCATGTGGAGATAAATATTTCTCAGTTAGAGAGAGCGTTATTATTGCAAGACGTTAAATGCAATAAGAAAATTGAGATAAATTAATTAAAGAGGTTCAGAATATATACTGCAAAGTAACATATGGTAAGAAAAAATAAGTTTATAAAAATCAGAGAGATTCAGAAAATTTATTGCAATAAGTAAATACAGTTATAAAATACTAAAGAAATAAATATTTTATAAATCAATTAAAATATAATATAAAATAATCAGATAAATATTTGTCAGTCTTTTGATGATATATAGTATGTATCGTAATGTGTATATATTTATTGCAAGAAGTAAAATACTTAAATTAACTTAAATAAAAATTTTTTTTAACAAATACTCAAAATATTTGTTGCCCAAGTAAAATACAATAAATAAAGTGAGTTAATATATTCAGATATAAAATATTTCATATTTCACAGACTTTTGGTGAAATGTAATATTTATCCTAATATTTATAAATGTATTGCAAGAAGTTTATAAAAATAAAATTAAAGGGATGAAGGAAATCCATAAAATGCCAAAAAAAGTGAATACAGTAAGAAATATTGAATTAATATTTAATAATCAGAATATTTCTTGAAAGAAGCAAAGCATCAAAAAGTGAGTTAAAATAATTAGATATAAAACATTTCTCTGCCTTTTGATGATATTTTGAATGAATGTCAATTTGTGTATATAATTATTGCGAGAAATAAAATGCAATGAAAGTTATTTTGATGACTTAATAAGCATCTTAATATCTCCCTATACATTTATTGCAAGAAGGAAAATACTGTAAGAAGAACATTAAGTTAAAATAATCAAGGTAATATCATAATATTCAATAAAACATGTTTTGAATTAACGGCAGTTGTATTTCACTGAATGAATCACTGAATCAGAATCAGTTAATTGACTGATTCACAGAATTGAATCAGTGTTTGTTTTATTGAAGATGTGAAAGGATCATGCAGCTGATAGACAAACACAAAATTCACTTCGTATCAGGTTTTGACAGTAATGTCATGTAATTGTCTTCCAGCTTTGTTGGTAATCCCGCCGGCCCTCGTGAAGCTTTCAGTGCCAGCGTGGGTTAAGACCCTTCCTCTCATTAAAAAATGAGCTGTATTATCCGTACGTTAATTAACCTTTGCTAATAGCCCCTGGAGGCCGTGTAGCGGATATTAAAGAGCAGATGAGCGGCGGCCCGCGGAGCTGCTTTCCTTTCTCTGCTGCTCCGCCAGGATCCCAGGTAATTTGTGCAGATGTCAGGAAAGTGTTTGATCCGGGTCTAGGTGTCTTTAGAGAGCTCTGGAGGAAAATGAGTTCTTGAGCAGAGTTTGAAGTCACCAAAACTTTTGAAACTTTCTGAATGCCGTACTTTTCTGTTTTGTTTTGAGTTTGAATAAATATTAGGGTTGCAGGAGTTGGAGTAGAAATTTATTTATTAATCAAAAGTATTTTATTAAAATTATGTTGTTGAATTTTTTCTTTATTATTAAAAAGCTCCTGGCTTGCTTTGCTTGTTCATAGGGATACACTTTATTTATTTAAAAATATTTAATATTTTAATATGTTATCATATATAAAAATATTTTAATATTTTATATCAAATTGTATAAAAATTAAATATTTTAAAAAGGTTTCATAATAATAATTCATATTTTATTAAAAGCTATGTACTAGTGCAGTCAAACGATTAATCGTGATAAATCGTGTCCAAAATAAAAGTCTTTGTTTAAAAAAAAAAAAATATATATAAACATAACATTTATCTTAAATATATATGGATGCATGTGTTTGTTTTTGTATGTACATAATAATTATACACATTATCTGGACAAAAACTTTTATTTTGGATGCGATTAATCATGATTTATGATTTAATAGCACTGCTATTCACAAAGCTGAATGTTTGCTATGCTTGTTTATAAGGCTACAATATTTATTTATTTATTTATAAGAGCAGGTAATATAGTTTTTGCAATGATTCTGATACGGTTCGTTTGAATCAGTTCGGATCGTAAGGTCTGTTAACCCCTCCCTTCCATAAGCCAACTCTGCTCTGATTGGTCAGCTGACCAAGTCCTTTTTGATTGGTCTTTCCGTATCTAACGTTATTCAATGCTATGCTGGCTTTTGTATTTTTTATTTAAAATATTTAATTTAATTTATTAAAATATTTTATTAAAAAACATTTTTATATCAGTTTAATTTTATATAGTTTTTTCATATCACATTAAAAAAAATGTGTTAAGATCTTGTAGCTAAATAAAAACAGTTATATTAAAGCATAGTTAGGACAACCAAAGAAACAGATTTGATATTTTTATTGTTGATTTGTACAGAACACAATATGTTTTGAGCTGTCAATCATTCATCAAATGCAATAAATGTTTAGAAAGCACTCTATAAATATGATGTAAATCAGTTTTTCTATTCCATCGCAGTACAGTAATAATGTTTAATATTCCCCGTGCAGCCGATGGTGATGTGAAGCTGGAGTCTGTGTTTGATCTCTGTGTGGCTTAGCTCTTGACCTTCTCTTCTCCTCTCCTCGGCTGCGGAACTGATCGCTGTTGTTGTGAGGAGATGTTAAGCAGCGGCTGGAGTCTATATTAACGTGCAGTAATTAGCTGAGACTGATGAACATGTGAAATATTACCCTCCATCCTGGCGCTCAGAATGACCGCTTCGCTTGTTAGGATGGAAATATGCAGAGCGCTCTGGAAATGTCAGGCTGCGCTAAACATGCTGTTCACGCATGAATAATACAGAGCCAGAGATGTCTGAAGTGTTGGACATGTCCTCTGTGAGCCTGATCTCGCTCCGGATCGACAGAGAAGTGTTTCATGCATCGCTCGCTCTCTCTGTCTCAGGATTCAGAGCCAGTTTTGCTCTTATCTTGCGTCCTGATAAAGCACTTTATCAGTTATCGTTTGCCACCGCCGGTCATGACAGCGCTCGGGGAGGACTTTTATTGTGGAGTTTTACACCAGCTGATGAATCACAGTACATCCAGACATTTGTTCTGTATTCCAACTAGTGCTGTCAAACAATTAATCACATCTAAAATAAAAGTTTTTATTAACCTTTAGATTGAAATCATTTCATATTCAATCCTCAAACAGCATAAAGAGAGTATATTGTTAAAGATTTGTTTGCTGTATAAAATAGAATAAAATAAACGCTTTATTCTGTACCTTGGAAGTTTCCTTTCAAACTAAAATAAGCAAAATCTGCGCAAATCTCAAAACGGACCAGCGCATGAAAACAGTGTGTGTCGTCTGAAGATGTTTCTGTGGAGAGTGATGTGAGTAGACTGTGATTGTTGTGGAGGGTGTTTAGAAACAACACCCGGCTCTGAGGGATAAAGCCTTCGAGAGATGATCTCACTCACAGCTCCTCTGAGCTCATTTCCTGCTCACGACCAAGTGTGTGTGTGTGTGTAAGTTTGGTGTGTGTGTGAGAATGTGCACCTGGGATTTATCATCTTATGGGGACCAATTGTCTCCACAAAGATAGGAATAGCAGAATGAAGTGTTTTGAGAATGTTTTGAGAATCTAAAAGTGTGTTGTGTTTCCTGTAAGGGGTAGGTTTAGGTGTAGGGTCAGTGTAGGACAATACC